>CANNZV010002748.1:0-120931 GCA_947561585.1 Caprella mutica | reverse complement strand
ATTTTGATAGGTATACTTAGCCACAAAGTTTAAAATTGGCAGATAGTTTATTAATTCTTGTCGATCACTGTTAATATTTTTTGTAGTGGGTTGGAAGGAAGACAACCTGACAACTTAATATCCTTTATTGTACTGCTAGTTACCTAAAATCTATTACAGAGCACAACCTACATAAATAACACGTACATGAGAGTGTACACCAACTGTGTACGTACTGGAATGTACAACTAAATATGTTTACATGGGAGATGCACACGTATCACATACATGTACGTTAGACGTAAACTAATGACAATACAACATCTCCTCACCCTTAAGAAATTATACAAAAAAGTAAAATTTGTAATAAATAGAATATGCATCTGATTCAAAAATATTTATGATAGTAAAAAATAAAACTACAGACAATATTCACAAAAGCAAGATACAAAGAATACATATTCAAATATAGTGAACATATGAAATCATGCTCAGAAAAGAAACATTAACATATTATAATAACATCCTAACACAGATTACATGTAAATTGTGCGTTCAAGTTAACTAAACAGCAGCACTGCTGCGTCAACGACGAAGCAGACGCAACTGATGTTTGTGACGTTTCCAGACAACGTTTAAATCTTTAATAAACACATTATACACATTTTGCCCTAACCGTGAAACAACAATGCCTGAATACCACTTTATACCACGTCCATAATTCAAAGCCAGCACCTCACAGCCATCATCAAATGCAGGTACAGGTTTACCTATGATAGCAGTACTATCATGTACAAAAGTAGGATTGACTTTTTCTTTGACAGTCATATATTGCCTGCTATTCAAAGCAACTGAAGGTGGCATTTTAGTTATCGAATGTGGTACATTCCGATAATGTAGAAGAACATTGGATAACCTTGTTCTGAGAGAGCCGACTTTATTCTTTCTTAGAAGATCCTTCATGACACGTACAGCTCTCTCAGCCTGTCCATTTGATGATGGTGAGTAAGGAGGCGGAGTAACATGAGAAATACCATGATTGGACAAAAATTCTTTGAATTCAGCTGAAACGAAACAAGTGGCATTATCAGAAACAATAGCATTAGGTAAGCCATTTCTACAAAATATTCCTCTCAAAACTTCTATGGTTTCACGAGAACTGGTATTTTTACATAATTCACATTCAATGTACCTAGAAAGAGCATCGACAACAATTAAAAATAACCTATCCTCAAACTGAAAGTGATCTATGTGCAGTCTGGACCAATTTTTATTTGGTACAGGCCACTGCACACTACAGTTCTGAGGAGGCTTACTTAGATTAACTTGACAATCTTTACAATTACGAACTAACTCTACTACATTCGCATCTATTCCCGGGTACCAGATGAGAGAGCGAACAATCGATCTCATTCCACTGATACCCGGATGTTCTCCGTGAAATTGCTCAAGAACTCTAGATCGCAATGGCTGAGGAACAAACACTCTGTTACGGTACATAATACAGTCTCGCAAAATTGACAAATCAGCAGAATTATTTTTGAAAACTTTCAGAGAGGAATGCACTTTAACTGGAAAACCATTTCGAATATAACTCTTAATTATGCACAAATCTTTATCATCATTAGTACAATTAGCAATATCGTTGAAATTAACAGGAGAATTACTCAAACTATCTAACACAAAAATTAACTCATACGGCTCAGGGGTATGCTCCGCCTTAGAGAGAGGACAACGACTCAGAAAGTCACTCATAACATTAAGACTGCCTTTAGTGTACTCAAACTTATAGGTAAATTGGGATAATCGCAAAACCCATCTCTTCAGTCGGGCGGAGCAATGAGCAGAGATACCCGCGGAGCCTGAAAAGAATTTAGTAAGAGGTTTATGATCATTCCTAATAAGAAAATGACATCCTAGCAAATATTGTCTGAATTTCTCACATCCAAACAGAACACTCAACGCTTCCCTTTCGATCTGAGAGTAGTTACGTTCAGCGGAATTTAAAGTCAGAGAAGCAAAACGAATTGGAAACCATCCATCATGATATTTTTGAGATAGTACAGCACCCAATCCAAAGGAACTAGCATCAGTTTCTAGAGCTATTGGTAAATTGGGATTGAATAGACGTAAAATGCGTCCATCCTTGAACAACTGTTTAACAGTCTCAAAACATTTTACTTGAGCCTTCTCCCAAACAAACTTGCAACCTTTCTTTAACAATAAATATAAGGGTTCAAACAGAGAGCTAAAGTTCTTAATAAATTTACCATAATAATTACATAATCCAATGAAACTCTGCACTTCCTTAACATTACTAGGGGGCGGGGCATTCAAAATAGCACGAACATTATCATCACTAGGGCGTACCCCTTCTGCAGAAAATACATGTCCAAGGTAGCAAACTGATGGTGTATAAAAGGAACATTTACGTGTATTGACTTTAAGTCCAGCCTCCTGCAAAGCTCCAAGAGTTTTATCTAACACAATTGAATGTTCTTCCCTATCACTAGTCATAATTAAAATATCATCCTGATAAACAATCACATTTTCAATACCTGATAACACCTTACTAATGTGTGACTGGAAAATAGCAGGAGAACTTGACATACCAAAGGGTAAATAATTATATTGATAAAGTCCTTGGCATGTATTCATTGTCGTATATCCTCTGCAGGCTTTATCTAAAGGCAGTTGCAAGTAAGCATTTTTTAAATCAATCTTTGAAAACACCCTAGCATGGCCTACAATACCTAATACATCTTCTACAGTGGGGAGTGGATACTGAACTGTATCCATACACTTATTTAAGGTCATAGAATAATCCCCACAGATACGTACACTACCATCTGACTTCAAGACATTTACTGTAGGACACGCCCATTCTGAAAAGTACACCTTAGTTATAACACCTGCAGTTATTAATCTATCTAATTCAAATTTGATACGATCTTTTAACCTAAATGGTACAGGACGAGCTTTACAAAATATTGGTTTAATATCACTATCAACCTTAAGATACACCTTATCTTTTACACAGGAACCAAACTCATCACTCAAATAAGTTTTATACTTATCAAGAACATTTGGAATAACATTATATACTGTCGAATTGCCTTCTGGTAACTGTATTGTAATGCCTAATTTACAACATAAATCTCTACCTAAAAGAGAAGTTCGTTCATCATTCACTACTAAGAACTTATGAAAATATTTTTTAGAGTGAAACTCAACAGAAAGATTAACTTCTCCTTCAAACATTATCTCTGAATTACTGTAACCTTTAGCTCTTACTTTGGTGGGCCTTACAACAACATCAAGATTACATATCTTATTCACATTAATTGTTGACAAATGAGAACCTGAGTCAATCTCAAATGTAACTACCTGATGTCTCTGAATTAAGCAATCTATAGTTACAGGCCTAGACTCAATAGGTATTGAAATAGAGTTCAACCTAAAAAATTCTCACTATCTACTGAAGAGTCTCTCTTGTTCATTGACGTACACGTATTGAACAGCTGATATGAACGCACATCTTGCGTTGTTGTAGTAGTAGTAGTAGTAGTAGTAGTATCTGTCACTGGAAACTTACACATCTCGTGTGTACGTTGTGAAGGAACTGATGAGGGGTGATGACTTACATGCTTCAATGACACATACTGCACATGATCGACTTCTTCATCCATCTCAATATGGTATGAAGACTCTTGATTTCTCTTCGCCTTACACACTTTAGAAATATGGCCCTTTTTTGAACAGGAATAGCATGTTCTTTCCAAGGCAAAGCAATCTGAAGCAAAGTGTTTACCGACAGTTCCACATCTAATGCATTTATACGAGCTAGGCACAGCTCTCTTCATACCAACTCTGCTGAAGTTCCTTGTATTGGATTGAATCTTGTTAGCTCTCTGGAATGAATCACTTGGTGAAATTTCTTCCACATCAATGGTAATCTGTTCCAACAGCTTAGCGCGCTCTACACACTCTGTGAAAGTTTTGCTATCACTGGCATCCGAAATCAGAGCTCTAACGAGTTTTGGAGATTTCAGTCCACTGATAAATACATTTCTCAGAAGTTGATCCCTGCAGCATTCTTTGTATTCACAGAGTGAAGCCATGCTGTTGAGAGTCATAGCATAAGCCTCAATAGTCTCAGAATCACTCTGTTTACGCTTATGAAAATTCACTGAAGCTCCTATGACAGATTTCTTCACTCCGTAAGAAATTTTAAGCTGGGTTTCTAACTTTTCCAAAGTACACTCAGTCAGAGGTGTAGGCTGTAGGCGTCTTTGAATATCAGTTAGAATTGAAACAGGTAGAGCATTAGCAAGTAGCATTGCTGAACGGACTTCATCCTTACTAGCCTTGCGCAGAGCATCATAATTTTGAAGTTTAAAACGCTCCAGAAATTCGTCAACAGTTTCAACTTCAAACTGAAACATCTTAGCTTGACTTGAAATAAGTAAATCAGAATCCATTACTTATTTTTAGAAGGACAAAGTATCAGAGGTTGTCACACACAAAAAATCCTTGTCGCCAATTTTGTAGTGGGTTGGAAGGAAGACAACCTGACAACTTAATATCCTTTATTGTACTGCTAGTTACCTAAAATCTATTACAGAGCACAACCTACATAAATAACACGTACATGAGAGTGTACACCAACTGTGTACGTACTGGAATGTACAACTAAATATGTTTACATGGGAGATGCACACGTATCACATACATGTACGTTAGACGTAAACTAATGACAATACAACAATATTGATACTACTATATTTTAAAATGTGTAACATAGGATTTTTTTATACCAATACGTCTATCAGTAATATATATAGTGGTACAAATGTGTACCAATACGTAGTTAAGTTACTACATACAAAAAATGGATACTCCAATGACATATTTTATTTTAAAAATACAAAAACGTATTATTTAATTAAGAAAAAAAAGAGAAGCTACGAGCCATGCGAAATAGTCAGAGGAAATTTTTCCACATATTTTCATTTTCTCCGAAAGATGTCAGACGAAAGGGACGCAGGACCTTCTTAATTCATTTCCTGTTTTTGAAGTACCTTCGAATTTCCCCAGGCCGAATGCCAACATATTTTTCGTGATGTGACCCAACTGAAAATTATTTCAGGATATCTGGAACTCGAAAGCCTTACTTGTGTAAAGTATTTCGAATTAGTAGATTCTTTTAGAAACAATAATAATTTTGCTCAGTTTAAATTTTATTTTTTCAATCCTTTCATAGCATTATATTATTCAGAAAATGTAACTTCTAATTATATTTATTGTTAATAAATATATTGGAGATCTATACCTAAGAAATATGAACATGTTTCTATAGATTACCTTCCAATTTACCTAAAAAGACCTAACATATTCTTACATATGATTGTATTAAACAATTTATCTTATTTCGGTTTCTCATATGTACAATTAAAAACAAAACTAATAAAAAACCTAATAATCCACAATAATATTAAAACCTTTTAAACCTAATAATCCACAATAATATTTAAACCTTTAAAACCTAATAATCCACAATAATATTTAAACCTTTAAAACCTAATAACTTACAATAATATTTAAACCTTTAAAACCTAATAATTTACAATAATATTAAAACCTTTAAAACCTGATAATCTACAATAATATTAAAACCTTTTAAACCTAATAACTTACAATAATATTTAAACCTTTAAAACCTAATAATTTACAATAATATTAAAACCTTTAAAACCTGATAATCTACAATAATATTAAAACCTTTTAAACCTAATAACTTACAATAATATTTAAACCTTTAAAACCTAATAATTTACAATAATATTAAAACCTTTAAAACCTGATAATCTACAATAATATTAAAACCTTTTAAACCTAATAACTTACAATAATATTTAAACCTTTAAAACCTAATAACTTACAATAATATTTAAACCTTTAAAACCTAATAACTTACAATAATATTTAAACCTTTAAAACCTAATAACTTACAATAATATTTAAACCTTTAAAACCTAATAACTTACAATAATATTTAAACCTTTAAAACCTAATAATTTACAATAATATTAAAACCTTTAAAACCTAATAATCTACAATAATATTAAAACCCTTTTAAACCTAATAATCGACAAATCCATAGACAGTGATGGATCATATTTCTTTGACTAAATTGCCACCAATATATTTCTTTGCTATTCTAATTCCATTAACATTCCGTTTTCATTGGCTAATAAATTCCATTCACACGCTCAAGTATATTTCCCTTTATCCAACATATTCCATTCACATCCCCTTTTTATTCCCTCTTTATATTCCCTTAATATTCCCTTATTATCCCCTTGATACTCCCTTGATATTCTCTTTATATTCTCTTGCTATTCCCTTTATATTCCTCTGATGTTCTTTTGACATTCCCTTTATATTCTTTTGATATTCCCTTGATATTCCATTCACATCCCTTTGACATTCCATTCACATCCCCTTGCTATTCCCTCTTCATTCTACATTGCTCCTCTTTCTCAAGTAGCTACAAAGTAGAGTCATTTAACTGTGTTATTTTTCGTGATGAGAGTTTGGTGCATTAACAGCATCTTTTAGTGGCCATTACGCCAAAACCAGACAGATACTTCCAGGTTTTTTTTTCAGGGGGATGATTATTATTTGGTCCACTTTTTAAGCACGCAAGTTTACATAATTGAAGCCAATTTAAATTCCGCCTTGTTAACATAAATAAGTGAAAGCTATATTAACAACAATATTGCACGAATATACATTGGGAAATTAACATATATCCTCGAATTGAATTAGTGAATTATGAAACCTAAATGAATGAAATATATAGTAGTAATCTAATAGATATATAATGTATATTAACAACACTCTCTGAAATATAGGAAGAATACAGTGGGAAATCAACTTATTTCTACAAATTAATTTGTGAATAATGAAAGCCGATTAAATAATATATATATAATATCAATATTAGATATATAATTTCCTACGAGTGAGTCATGTACGTAATGGATATGATGGTATTTCAATGCGATGAATGTACCCACATATTCTTATAGAGGGAGATGTACTTAATAAGAAACTCTATAAAGGGTGATATATATAATGTCCTCAGTATGTCACAAGTTATAGCAGTAAGAGGTTACGTGCTCTACTTATCACAACTCTAGTATAGTAGTGCTTTTATTTACATTGTCGTCTTGGATTCGAATTTTTGAAATATTCAATAGCGGTCTCCAATATCAGGCTTATAATATAGCTTATAAAGTTTGGTCTTGAAATTGGTATTTGAATGGAATAATCTATTTTTATCTTTTTTTTATCATTCTGATATAGTTTGACTTGCTAGTTCAATTGTGTATTGAAAATATATAGCTATTTAAGAGATTATATTGTGAATACCTATTATAATAGATAGAACTTGCAGATTGTAAGGAATTAATTTTAATTGAAGCGATAGCTTGTTGACGTCTTGTTTGTTTGTTTATAGGTTTGGAAGTGATCTTCTTTTTGATTCGTGAGTATTGTTAATTTGCTTTATTTTTGCAATTGAAGGAATTGGTGAAAAAACTGGAGCTAGGGTATATATACAGGATATTCCATAAAATTGGGCACAATTTAAGTCCTCATATCTACTGGACTATGAATAATTGATCCATTTTAAAAGTTAAATTCAATACGTTTTTTTTGCAATTTTACCTAATGATTTATAAAGTCTCCAAAATTTTTCAAGATATTCATTGTCGAAATGTGATATGCAACGGACATTTTCAATAATTGGAACACTTTTTCATACACTAAATCTATAATTATTGCTTTATCAATTATTTAAATTACTTTTGAGTTTTTTTGAACATATTCAAATAATTTTAATTAAGTGATAATTATTATTGTCAGAATTGTTTAGCATTAATTAAAGTTTCATCATGTACGTACGTACGTACAACCCCAACGTAATTTTTAATCTGAGATTAGATTAGATTAAGGCATTAGATTATATATACATATTGAGCAAAGCGTAATGTAATTTGTATCTGGCCCAAACTATAAGTACCTACATAGTTAGAATCAACTAATTTTTTCAAAATGAATTACCTCCCTGATAACATTGCACTATCGGACTAACGGACTAAGTAAAGGCACGATTGGGCATTGGCACGTCAATGCTATTACACACTGCCACTGGGCCAATGCAATGAAAACGACACTGGGCCAACTGTTGCCAAACAGCACTTGCCCAATGAAGGAAAACATTGGTTAACCAATCCAGTGTTTTTTTTTGATGTACCAACATGTATATTATACTGGTGTACCGGTTCTATTTGGCAGTTATCGACAGACAATCAGAGAAAATATGTGCAAACGATCTCTCCCAACTATGTATAATCACACCAAATAACCAATTTAATATCCTCAATTAAGTATATCTTTGAAATTGTAGCCGTTTCTGGCAACTTAGTATAAATAGGCCTGTTTAATTATTTATTTAACATTTTATCTATTTCATTCATACAACTGAGCTTGGACGCTAGTTAATTCATATATTTAGTATGAAAAGTTATTTTTCCGTCTGAAATAATTATTCATATTGAAAATTATACATTTTATTTACTTTTAAATAGAAATATTATTATTTGGTTACAATAGCGTATGTAAAATTATAAATACGAGTTTGAATTGGCAATAATCTACTTTTTTTTCCTGACTTAGATCTGTAAAATGTATTTGAAGGACAATTAATAATACATTGTTAGAAGTAACTGTTGTCTTCACTTGTTCTGTATAACGTAATATAATTAATGCAACTGCTATATGAAAATAGTACTGGCCGTAGAAATGCATGGAATCAGCACCGTTAAGTATTACCGGTAGCAATAACCCTACAAACAACGGTTTGTCGATTCGATGAAACAATCCATCGATTCGATATCCAAGCAATCGAAAAGAAATCGAATCGATATACGTTGTTTATAGGGAAGTCATTCTTACGTGGTTATACTGTTCAGGGCCGGTGGACATCCGTGAGGTGGGCCAACGTGGGGCCTTTCCTGGCCCAATACACCGAGACCAGCATGACAGCATTGGCCCAGAGTTTCGTTCTGAATTGGGCCAACGTTGGCCCAACATTGTAATGTTTACAGGGCTATCCACAAATTATTCTTGAATAACCTAAAATTAAACTTTCAACAAATTGGTCCTAAATCAATTCAGAACTATTAATTATCTAAAATAAGTAGGTATATCCTTTACTTTTATAAATGCTTTTATTTCTAAAAAAAAACATCAAGTTTTTCATAATAAATGACAAGGCGCGTGCAAAAGTGAGCAGCCATGTTTTCTTTAAATTGACAATGATTAGGTACCGTATAACTATCATTGGTTAAGTACGGTACTTCTTGAATACTAAATATTGTAAGCAGAATCAATACATATTTGGAAGCTATTTTCTATTGAAATTAAACTATGTAGCCTATTCTTGAATTAGTTATAGCTGTTCAAATAAACACGTCATATATAGTTACGTTGCATTAGCAGAATATATTCAAATTTAAAGATGATGAATTGAATTATGTTCTTTTTTTATATATACCTATAAATTTAGTACAATATGAGTGTGATGCTCTTTTAAAATCCATTGTTCATTGATTTGAAGAAATAGGCACTGTGGAACAGTAAAATGTGATATGACGTCACGATCGGTAAAATTCCGAGAAATAGTTATACTTCATTAATTTTTGATTTGTTTTTTGTCAACTCGATATTATTATCTACCAGAGCAAATTCCAGAGTTCTACTGTTCTGTGATATACAGGGTATGGAGCCATAGAGGGAATTATGTATTATTGACAAAATGTATACTCAAATTACAGTGAAGCCATTAGAATGGACATTTTTTAAATAAAGCAACTCCGTTTTGGTGATTCTTTGTTCTCAATATTTCTCAAATTCTTTCCCAGTCTCTGCAGCTGTGCTCACTGCTCATTGTAGCACTAGCCTGTAGGTACTCCACATATTCTATATGAACATTTTTTAATTATTCCCTATTTCTATAGTCACATTAATTTAGCTACCAACACTCATGAATTTATTGAATTTATCCCAGTCTGCAGAATGCGTCTCTTCTCCCGCCAGATTGCATTCTTTGTGAATTTTTTTCGAAACTCGCGGTCTTCTAAAAGACATTTATATAGAGTTTCAAAATTTTGCGGCTCATAAAATGTGAATTTTCACTTGATCAAATATTCTCGGTCTGTTAATAAGTAACTAAATCTAGCCTCTGCCCTCTAGGTAGTAATTGGCCCCAGACTGGAAAACATAAATTTTAACAGAGTTACTCCTAACTTCATCGTCTTCATGCATTCCCATTAGTGATGCTTATTAACACAACAAGCCCAAATGTGAAGTATTAATGACTTATTTTACATTAGTTTTCACTGCGGAGGGGAGTTGAAATTTATAAAATAATTTAGTAAATTTACTGATTTCTGAATTTTTTAGGGTTAAAATGAGTAATTTTAGTTCATAACTTCATTCTAAATTCCTAACAGAGTTACTAGTCAATCTGAAATGAGTTATTATTCCACTCTGACTCTGGGTAATTGCTCCTTCCACCACGGCTCGCTTTATTTTTATATCCCATTGCTTGTAGTTTTTATCCCACAGCTCACATTTTTTATCCCACGACTTGCATTTTTTATCCCATGGCTCTCATTTTTTATCCCACGGCTCTCATTTTTTATCCCACGGCTCGTGATTTTTATCCCACGGCTCAGATATGATATCCCCACGGCTCTTCAAATAACCTGTTGGTGAAATGGCGTCTCTTAGACAACAACTAATGCAATCTGGTTCTCCTGCAGAGATTTTAATTTGAGAGACAGTTCTGAGTTTACTCTCAAACTCTCAGTAGCAGATTCAGAATCTCCCGCAGCTAAATTAATGGTAACATAGTAATTAATTCAAAATCTCCCGCAGCTAGCTAAATTAATGGTAAATTGGTAACATAGGAATTAATTTAAGATCTCTCGCAGAGATCTCAAATTTCTAAAATTCAATTGAAAACTCCCGCAGAGAGTCTTGGAAAAATGTTCCATATTCATTATTCTGCAGACTGGAATTTATCCCTATAGGTCTAACTTCTAAGGTATCCGTATTTATGTCACGCGCCGCCAGTCTGCAAAACATGGGACATTTTTAACATTTTCTATGCGAACGATCCTTAATTTCCTCCTATATTTTTAATAATATTTACATGTATTTTACTGAGAACACAGAACAGAAGCCATAATGGAGGGTTTCTTGAAGAACACTTTACCAGTTCTTGCAGTCTGGACACGCCGCTGCGAGCCCAGTCTGTATTTCGTGGTAAATTCCACCGACATGTCGGTGGAATTTTTTGCCCTTTGAAAATAATATTCTAGCAAAGTTGGTGGATTTTTAGTTATTTATTCCTATGTTATCATTAATTTTCGGTGGCCAAATACCACTCTGTATTTCGTGGTAAATTCCACCGACATGTCGGTGGAATTTTTTCCATTCGAAAATAATATTCTGGCAAAGTTGGTGGATTTTTAACTATTTATTCCTATGTTTCCATTAATTTTCGGTGGATAAATTGGGAAAATGTTGGTGGATCAGCCAAATTACTGGAAATTTATGGTGGATTTTTTCAGCTTTTTAAAAAAGTCAGTGGGATTTTTTGCACCAAATACAGACTGGGCCAAATACGGAAAATGTTGGTGGATCAGCCAAATTAATGAAATTTTATGGTGGATTTTTTCAGTTTTTTGGAAATGTCAGTGGAATTTTATGCACCAAATACAGATTGGCTGCGAGCCTGCGCGTTTGAGTGATCTGCCTGCCACTCTGGAAAATACCCATGTAATGTATAAGAGTATGTCAGTTAAAGCCAATTAATTGGCTTAGATTTGAAATGGTCAAATCTCAGATATGTGTAATTGGCTTTAAATTTTGAATTAATTCCTATGTTCCCAGATTAATTTTGGCTTGAAATCTTAAAAAATGAGCCAAATTGGTTTGGCTCAGATTTTTTGTCAAATTTTGTTTCAAAAATTGGCTTACAATTATCCAGCCTCTAAAACATGGGAAAATACCTTAGGCTAACAGATGAATTTTAGAGGCTAAATGCTGCGGATTATACAATTCCCATCAATTTATTACTGTATTTTAAGGTTTGCTAAACTCCTACAGAGAGATTAATCCATCAGATTCAGAAGACCAGTCTGCAAAAGATGCATGATGATGAAGTTGTGAAGTTTATCCGGCGATTGTAGAGGCATTGAAATTAGTCTCCTGAATTATCCGGCGACAATTTTCTAATTAATTCCTATGTTTACATGTAATTAGTGAAGAGAATTTTTAGATTTTTGGCCATTTTGGAGAGAAATTGGAAAATCTTTGGAGAGAAATTGTCCCAAAAATTAAATATCTGGAGACTGATTGTGCATGCTTTGCAGACTGGTCTGCAGAATGTGTTTCTTCTCCCGCGGAGACTTTTATTTGAGAGAGAGCTACTCTCTGACTCTCGGCAGCAGATTCAGAATCTCTCGCAGCTAAATTAATGGTAACATAGAAATTAATTCAAAATCTCCCGCAGCTAAATTAATTGTAACTGTACCAAGTAAATTAGTATGTCTCATAAACTCACCATTTGTCTCTCCAGCTCTCTCCAAGATTCAACAAATTCTCTCCAAATTGATTAAATTATCATTAATTCTCTCCAAAATATAATAACATTGTAGCATAGGAGAAAAATAGATAAAACTCGCCATTTGCAATTGAAGGGTTCAAAATAACAGTCACAAACTCGCCATTAAAATGGCGAGTTTGGACATGCTTTATTACTTGATGGTAACATAGGAATTAATTCAAGATCTCCTGCAGAGATTTTCAATTTTTAAAATTTCAATCAAAAACTCCCGCAGAGAGTCTTTGAAAAATGTTCCATATTCTGCAGACTGGTCAGAAGAGAGTCAAGACACTACTTTTTCCAGAGTGGTCTGCCAGCTGCCATATCAACTGAATCACTGACCAGTATGATCAGTCGATTAATTGTTGCACGTGTGACATTTGAATGATATGGATTTTGTTAGTTTATACATAACCAGTCTGTATTTCGTGGTAAATTCCACCGACATGTCAGTGGAATTTTTTCCCTTTGAAAATAATATTCTGACAAAGTCGATGGATTTTTAGCTATTTATTCCTATGTTACCATTAATTTTCGGTGGATAAATTGGGAAAATGTTGGTGGATCAGCCAAATTACTGGAAAGTTGTGATAGATTTTTTCAGCTTTTTTGAAAAAGTCAGTGGGATTTTTTGCACCAAATACAGACTGGATACATAATGCATATAATTGACTAATTGTTACGTTTCATAGGGCAACCTTCCCAGACTGTATCTGAGTGTATAATGTATTTCATGGTAAATTCCACCAACTTGTCGTTCGGTGGGATTTTTTTCCATTGAAAATAATATTCTGGCAATGTCGGTAGATTTCTAGCTATTTATTCCTATGTTACCATTAATTTTCGGTGGAAAAATGGGTAAAATGTTGGTGGATCAGCCAAATTACTGGAAATTGATGGTGGATTTTTTCAGCTATTTCAAAATGTAGGTGGAATTTTTTGCACCAAATACAGACTGGCAACCATCAGTCGATTGCCAGTCTGTATTTGGTGCATAAAATTCCACTGAAAAATAATTACATGTAAAAATAGGAATTATTTGGAAAATTGTCGCAGGATAATTCAGGAGACCAATTTCATGTCCATAATAGTCGCTGGATAAACTTCACAACTTCATGCATCTTTTGCAGACTGGACTGTATTATGATTACATTAATTTTGCAATGAAACCTTTTGAATTAATCCATGTATTTACATTAATTTAAATTTGAACAAAAAAGTGAAATCTCTATGATCAGTTTACCAGTCTCTGCAGACTGGAAAATTAATTATAACCTAGGAATAAAATAAATAGGTAAATATCTACCGACTTTGCTAGAATACTATTTTTCAAAGAGAGAAAAAAAGAAAAAAAAGAACACGAAATACAATCTGGCAATATTTTTTTTTTTGGGTTAAATGTATCTTGAGCCTATTTTCTAATTAATTCCTATGTATAAAACTAAATATACGACAGAGTATTCAACTCACTGAAAGTGATTCCTTACTCGTTCTCCACTAATATCCAATTGTAATTTAATTATTTGAATTTCAGATTATTTATTAAATTTTTATTATATTTAAAATTTCTTAGCTAAGAGTGTACAAAAACAAAATATCTTAGCAGATTTATTCAACTAAATTGTGAGTCTTAGATTCAATTATTTATTGTTTTTACATTTCTATCATACATTCATACTTCATTATGTCGTTACTAGTTGAGTTAGTACCTGAGCTTGCTTTTATCAAATTTTCTATATTTTTCTTACTATTGAAATCACTTTATAGATTATTGTATTAGCTAACTATTAAGTTGATAATTAGAAGATGAATTGAGCAGAACCAGATAACTTCATTTATTTATGAACCTATGGTTAGGTAAACATCTTTGTCAGATGAATATTTAAGATATTGAATACATTAAAAAAATTATGACAGTTAGTTACCTACTCTGAATTATATCTGAAGTAGAACTTTTTCATTCTAGGAAGATGGTTGTTCTCAGAGGAAAACGAACTGAGAATGGTTGGTGGCAGCGTCTCAACCAAAATGGAGAGATTGCCCTTGCAGAAGAAACAACCTTGGGTAAAGAGCTTCAGGAGAAGAAAGTTGACACTATTAGTTCCCTCTTCAACTTGGCTGCAGAGAAATTTGGGCCACAGAATGCTTTAGGCACTAGAATTATTGTCAACAGAGTGTCCACCAAATCTGCGGATGGTAAAATGATGGAGAAAATAGAATTTGGCAACTACAGATGGATGACCTACTTAGAATTCCACGAAACATCTCAGTCTATAGGCTGGGCTCTGAATCAGAAAGGCTTTGGATATCAGGATAGAGTTGCCATATTTGCTGAAACACGAGCAGAGTGGCTTGTAGCGGCTGCTGGTGCTCTCCAGCACAGAATTTCAGTGTGTACCATCTACACCAATCTGAGTGACAATGGAGCAATTCACGCACTATCTGAAACTGAAGTCCCTCTTGTGTTCACTTCATTTGATCTTCTACCTCGTTTGCTGAAGCTTGTGAAGCAAGCCAAGAAAGTTGTGACAATTGTAGTCATGGAAGATCAGATGGAAGGGGTTGGCAATACTGAAAACTGTCCTGATGGAGTTGAAGTTATTTCCTTCAGAGATTTTGTGAAGATAGGACAAGAAGTTGTTGTGAAGGATAACTTGCCTGTCCCTAAAAAGGAGGACACAGCTATTATCATGTACACAAGTGGGTCAACTGGAACTCCTAAAGGAGTTGAAATCACTCACTCAAACATATTTGTGTTCGTTCTTGTGTACTCGGACCATGTCCCACTGGATGAAAACTCAAAATATCTCGCTTTCTTACCTCTGGCTCATATAATGGAATTGGTAACAGAAGTTGCACTAATGGCTAATGGAGTTCCCATTTACTACTCCTCTCCTCTGACACTCACGTCATCTTCTCTCAAGATATATCCTGGCACAGACGGTGATGCCAAAGTTGCCAAACCCACTCATCTCAACTGCGTTCCTCTAATCCTGGACAAAGTTATCAAAAGTGTCACCCAAAAAGTTGAGCAAGGAGGTTGGCTGAAGAGTTTCATCTTCAACAAGCTTGTCAATTACAAATTTTGGATTGACTACATTCCTATCACGTCCACGTTGATTGATTTATTGATCTTTCAAAAGGTCAGAACTGAACTTGGAGGTTGTCTGAAGTATTTGGTTGTTGGTGGAGCTCCCTTGTCCATCCAAACACAGGAAAAATTCAGTGCTATGTTTGGTTGCAAGCTACTCGTTGGCTATGGATCTACAGAGACGTCTGCTTGTGTCTCAGTCGTTCACTATAACGATTACAGTTTGGGACACACTGGTGCTCCAAATGCAAGTGTCTTGATCAAGTTAGCAGATTGGGAGGAAGGAGGTTATAGGAGTACGGATGAACCCAATCCTCGGGGAGAGATCATAGTTGGTGGGCCGTCTGTTGCTAAAGGTTACTTCAAAATGCCTGAAGAGACAGAATCATCCTTCTTTGTCGAAGATGGAGAGAGATGGTTCCGAACTGGAGATATTGGAGAAATGGACCACACAGGATGCCTCAAAATTGTTGACAGGATGAAAGATTTTGTCAAGATGAAGCATGGTGAATACGTCTCACTCGGCAGCATTGAATCTGTTCTGAAGACTTTGCCCATTGTTGACAATATTTGCATTTTTGCTGATGGTCTTGCTGATAGGACGGTAGCGGTAATAGTTCCCGTCCCAGCCGCCTTGGTGAAACTGTCAAATGAAAACAACGGACCTAGCTGTGATGATGAAAATGATCTCTCTCCTTTGTATCTGAGTCACCAGTTGAACTACGTCATTTTGAAACAAATTCACGACCATGGCAAAGAATGCGGACTCTCAAAGTTTGAGATTCCTGCCGCTATTCATCTGACCAATGACATGTGGACTCCTGACTCCAACCTTGTTACAGCCGCTCTGAAATTGCGCAGAAAACAACTGAGTCAGCATTATGCTCCATATGTTAAATCCATGCTGGCAGCAATCAACTGAATCATTCAATGATACCTTCTGAACTGTACCTAACAAATGGGTAGCTATTTATCCCTGCATGAGTGCAACTTTATCCACAATACAAAATCATCCAATAATCTCAATTTCACCTTTATTGATGTAGCAAATTATCCAGCCATAAAAACTAGGGTTAGTTCCAAGTTATTGGACTGTTCAACTTCCACATTTTCGGACACATACGAATAAGTATATAACATTTTATTTTCATATATCCAGGATGCCAAATCGATTTTCTTTTCTAATTCACATATTTTCATGTCCGAAAAATGTGGAACCGTTCGATAACTCGGAACTTTCCTTAAGTTTTAATCACTTATTTTTAGCTATTTATATTAGTTCCTAAATGCTTACCCACTTGTTCTGTCATACCTAGCTGCTCTAAAATTACTAAATTAAAAGGTTCTTTATTGTTGTAGCTAGGTAGATAGATAGCTAGGGTAAATTACGAATTATCAGACGGTTTCACATCTTTGGTTATATAAGAAAGAATGATATTATAATTTTATTTTTATTTTAATTGGTATCCATGATACCTTAATTAAAATAAAAGAACAATTACAATATCGTTTTTTCTTATATGACCGAAGATGTGAAACCGACCGATAATTCGTTATTTACCGTAGTCGTTTCCTGAAACTGTTGAAAACTCTACCTTAGTCGTTATATCTATAGCTACCTCTATGTCTAACCTTAGTGAGAAAAAAGTATGTGCCTTTAATTGCATTTTAAAATAGTGTTTAGATTAAGAAACTATTTGGGCATTTTCTCATATTTTAAATTTTAGAAAGTGAGGATTCTTTCAAATCAGCCAATTTAAAAAGACATACTATCAAATAGATTACTGCTTCTATACTAATAGGTAGGTTACAGTTAGCTAACTAATAGATAGGTTACAGTTAGTTAACTAATAGGTAGGTTACAGTTAGTTAACTAATAGGTAGGTTACAGTTAGCTAACTAATAGGTAGGTTACAGTTAGCTAACTAATAGGTAGGTTACAGTTAGTTAACTAATAGGTAGGTTACAGTTAGCTAACTAATAGATAGGTTACAGTTAGCTAACTAATAGATAGGTTACAGTTTGTTAACTGATAGGTAGGTTACAGTTAGTTAACTAATAGATAGGTTACAGTTAGTTAACTAATAGGTAGGTTACAGTTAGTTAACTAATAGGTAGGTTACAGTTAGTTAACTAATAGGTAGGTTACAGTTAGTTAACTAATAGGTAGGTTACTTTGATCAAAGATTTCTTTTAAAAGTTTGCTGTCATTTTTTTTTTCATTAAAAATAAATTATTTATAAGGATTTTCTAGCCAATTAAAATATAGTTTTTAGAAAAGATGAATTTTGAATGAAAATATTATTTGAATTTTATCATAATTTCAGTATTGGTTCATAATTTTATTATTGTTTTACTGCTTTGGTTTAACTATTTAAATACTGTCTAGTCCTAATGGCCAGTAAAGTTAAAGGATCAACTAAGCAGATTATTTATAACTTAGCTAAACAGTAAAATAGGTAAACAAATTATTTTAGAAGATTCTTTGAAATAAGAATATTCAAAAAAACTTTTTCTACAAGATGATTCTTCAAAATAAGAATCAGTTGCCAGAAGATTCTTTTAAATTAAAATCTTCAAAATAAGAACCAGTTGCTAGAAGATTCTTTCAAATTAGAATCTTCAAAATAAGAATTAGTTGCCAGAAGATTCTTTTAAACTAAAATCTTCAAACTAAGAATCATTTGCCAGAAGATTCTTTTAAACTAAAATCTTCAAAATAAGAATATTTTTCTGAAAGATCTTTTGAAATTATATTTTTTTCTATACAAATTTTTCATCTTTTTATATTTGAAATAAGAATCTTTTAATCATGAATATTTTCAATATACAAATTATCCTAAAATTTGTTATGGGAACGCATTTAATCGTACTAAATGGCTGGTCGCACTAGTTTACACTGTAATTTAAGTATTTACTGGTTATACTAGTCTAAATGTGCTGAAACTGTTATATAGGTTTAGTTCCTAATTATCGGACTGTTCCACATTCTCGATCATATAAGAAAAAAAGTATAGCTACCTATATTAATTTTATTTTTTGTCATTTTAATTGGATAGCAATTGAAATAAAATGTAATTAAGAATTTTCATTTACTTTTTTCTTAGATGATCGAAAATGTGGTACCATCCAATAACTCGGAACTTACCGTATTTGTGTTCATTTTAAATCTCATTGCTTGCTTACTTTTAATTGCTATAAAGATTATGTAGTATATATAAACCAATTGCCTGAACTAATCATTGGTAAATAATATTCCAAAATATCTGTGATTTCATGAATATCTCCTTTTGTGTTTATTGCTAATTTGATTTAAATTGAACAAATTCTGATATAGTTAGGTTTTGAAAGTTTTTTTTCTATTGAATTTGGTATTGTATCTATCATCTTCTTTCCTTATTTTTCTTCCTTCTGTCCTCCTACCTCCTCTTTCTGTCTTCTATCCATGTCTTTTCTTGCCATCCGTGTGCTGGGTCGACACGTTTACCTGTGGTAGTCGAGTAGTCGATCTAGTGTACGGAGCGTACTTTCACTGTCCCCTCTTCTACGAGGCCATCTTCTTCTCATTTCTCTTTTTGTTCACCTCGTAGTGGACAGGGACAACTTTACCTCTTTAAATTATAATAAATATTAGGTAGCTAATTATTTGATTTATTAGCTATCTTTTGCTTTTTATGTTAAAGAGAACTGTAACTTTACAAATGGTCAGTAATATTGTTTATAGCTTCATGTCCAGTAGAACTCTCCTATAATGAAGTCCTCTATAGTGAATGTAGTGGCCTGAGTAAAGAAGTAACCTCTATAGTGAACTATTATTCTTAAGTCTGCCATAAAATGGTCATCAGTTTTCTAAAACTTATGACCACTCATGGTAGGTACACTAAAGAAAATTTGTTCACTATAGGGGCTAGCTACTTCCTTTCTCAGGACACTACATTCACTATAGAGGATTATATTAAAGAATAGTTCTACTGTACCTATCAATTACATATTCAGTCTCGAAATACAGCTAATTGAATATTAATCATCTCTAACTGATTAGATATCTAATTTAAATAATCAAATTTTCTTTTATGTTAATAATATTAATTATTTATTTCACCATTCCTTAATTTTCTATTATTGATTGTTATAATTAAATAGTCGAATAACTGGTCAGTGTCAAAATATATTTATTTAATTAGTTGTAGCTACGCTATATTTTAAATTATTTCATATGTATTTTTTCTTAATTTACTTGGGATATCTTCGCAATAACTGACTAGCTTTTCTGCTTCCTTAAACTCTCTAATTGTGTTTAATGTTATGAATGAATTTTTCTAACTGTTTCAACAAAGTCTCTTGTATGTTAACGTCACTGTACTTTGACACTTACAGTATTCGGGAAGTGGATGCTACCATAAGAAATTTCTATAAATTATATTTGGTTCTTCCAGATACAAAATTTTCTTGTTACAACATTGTCCCAATATTGTTACAACATTGTCCCAATATTGTTACAACATTGTGCCAATATTGTTACAACATTGTCCCAATATTGTTACAACATTGTCCCAATATTGTTACAACATTGTTACAACATTGTCCCAATATTGTTACAACATTGTCCCAATATTGTTACAACATTGCCCCAATATTGTTACAACATTGTCCCAATATTGTTACAATGTTTCCTCAAGTAACGTTTCTACATGAGATGACTTATGGTAAAGCCCACTATCCGACTACCATGAGTGTCTATTTATTAATTGATTAGCTACATAGTAAGATCTCCATGAAGTTTCTCCACCCCTGCAATCTCTCCATGTTTTTAGAGCTTCAGATCTGCTGTTATTAACTGTTGCACTGTGAGACCTCTTTCACACGGGCTTTTTTTTCATGCTGCAGCAAAAAAAAATCGCTACGACTGAATAAACGTATGTGTTCTATATGTCTGCTTTGATTGAGATTTTTTCATGCTGCATTTTTGTTGTTAAAGCATAAATAAAACGCCCCGTGAGAAATAGGCCTTAAGTCCCTTTAACACGGGTGTTTTTCTCATGCTGCAGAGAAAACGCTATGATTGAATAAACGTACGTGTTTTGTATGTCCGATAAGATTGAGCGTTTTTGATGCTGCATTTGTGTAAAAAAAACGCTCCGTGTGAATTAGGCCTTAGTCTGAATAAGTCAGTGTTATTATTAAGGTGAAAACGAGAATAAAGTATCAGTTGGTTTAGTTCTGAGTTATCGAACGGTTCCACATTTTCGATCATGTAAATTTTTTAAGAGAATAACTTTTTAACTATTGTTTTAATTTGTATCCATGATACCTGCAGGTTAAATAGTAATTATTTTATACTTTTTTCATAGGGTCGAAAATGTGGAACCGTCCGATAACTTGAAATTTATCCTATAAATGCTTGATGTTCTAACCTCGGTTATAGATTAGTTGTTTTACACAGTTGAATAAATTACCTATTAATATTGGTGAATTTACAATGAGTGTTTATGTATGTATTTTTGTTTATATTTAGGTCATTCACTTATTCTTATTTAGATTTACTGTAGTTATGCATCGAAATCTGAACTCCTTATTTTCTTTCCGGTTCTCATAGAAAACTTTTTATTGGGAAACTTTAGTATTCTTTATAAAATATCCTTTTTATCCAAAAATATTCGTAACTTTTCTAAACTTAGGTTAGAGATATTTTAATTATGTTTTGTTTAATGCTTTTTTTTTTCTAGAGTTTCAGTTTTTTGATCAGAGTTGTTTGATTTATGGATAGTTTTTTATATATTATATATAATCTCATTTGAATTTTGAAGACTCAAATTTTATTCTCATTACAGTGTTTTTATTAAATGTTTGATGTTTTCATTTTTTCAATCATCCTTTTAATAAATGCTTTTTAGGTTGAAAAAATTAACTCTCACTATTTTAAAAGGGAAAAAAAAAATCGTAAAATTATAATATTGGATTCACCATAATTTTTTTAATGACTTTTCATATTTTTGGGAAGGTTTCTATTTTAATTCTATACTATTTCTATCTTTCACTATTTTAAAAGAAAGCAAAAATACAGTTTCATAAAATTTGAACAATAGTTATAATTAGGGTTGTGACAATATGCGTTTAAAATCATAGATTTTAAGAATATCATAAAGAAACTAAATGAAATGGTATTAAATACTATATAGTATATACCGCTGGTTTAGAACGATTCAATAGTCTTTAATTCTCTCCGTCTATACTATCTTCAGGATCTATGATTTTAAACGCACATTGTCACAACCCTAGCTATTATGAATATGAAATCATAATTTTAATGGCATTTTTTACCTGTTTTACGTGAAGGATATTTTTTACCTGTTTTACGTGAAGGATATTTTTTACCTGTTTTACGTGAAGGATATTTTTTACCTGTTTTACGTGAAGGATACTTTTTATCTGTATTGCGTAGGGGAGATTTTTTTTTCTATTTTTAATTCTAAACTGCCAAGTCTATTCAAAACTGCTAGCCACTTGAAGCAGGAAAAGCTGCTCTGATATAATTTGAAATATGCAAATGAGATGTCAACTGCAGAAAATGAGTGAATTTAATCTGATGTCTTATCTGGGCAATTTGGAGTAAAAAATACATTCCGTGTTAAGAGATTTTGGTAATTTGGAGCAGGAATTTCATGCCGTGTGAAGAGATCTTGGTAATTTGGAGCATGAATTTCATGCCGTGTGAAGAGATCTTGGTAATTTGGAGCATGAATTTCATGCCGTGTGAAGAGGTAATTTGGAGCAGGAATTTCATGCCTTGGTAATTTGGAGCAGGAATTTCATGCCGTGTGAATAGATCTTGGTAATGTGGAGCATGAATTTCATGCCGTGTGAAGAGATCTTGGTAATTTGGAGCAGGAATTTCATGCCGTGTGAAAATATCTTGATTATTTGGAGCAGGAATTTCATGCCGTGTGAAGATATCTTGATTATTTGGAGCAGGAATTTCATGCCGTGTAAAGAGATCTTGGTGATTTGGAGCATGAATTTCATGCCATGTAAAAAGATCTTGGTAATGTGGAGCATGAATTTCATGCCGTATGAAGAGATCTTGGTAATTTGGAGCAGGAATTTCATGCCGTGTGAAGATATCTTGATTATTTGGAGCAGGAATTTCATACCGTGTAAAGAGATCTTGGTAATTTGGAGCAGGAATTTCATGCCGTGTAAAAAGATCTTGGTAATTTGGAGCAGGAATTTCATGCCGTGTAATGAAATATTTATAATATCAAACCTTGAGCGTTTAAGTTAAACAAAATTATATTTCAACTTAGATTATCTTTTGGCCTAAATTGTTCCATCCTAAGTTTAATTTTGTAATGAAACAAACACAAGTCAGATAGCAATAATATATTCCTTAGATAATTCACAGGCATTTGATACACATATTATAGGGTGCTTCAGTATATACTCAGGTAAAAACTTACTAAAAACATACTTCAAATGAAAATAACTTATTTGAAGACAAAATTAGCAAAGAAAAAACAAATCCATTTAATACAGAACACAACCACAGGAAAAAATGAGGGAATAAGTAGGGTTGCGACAATATGCTTTTAAAATTATGGATCTCAAGAATATCACAGACGAAATGAAATGGTATCTTATATACCGCTGGTTTAGAACGATTCAATCCGTCTATAATAGTTTCAGGGTCTATGATTTTAAACGCATATTGTCACAACCGCAGTAATTGTTATCATAATACCATCTCGTATTCGACTTGCCGGAGTTAGAAAATAGGATTTTATTATTTAAACCTTTAATTCCAAATTCATTTTTTTGTTATTACAATCAACAAATCAATATTGAAATATTGATTAAAATTTGTAATCAATATTGAAATAATGATCAAAAAAAATTTTCATTTGATCAAAATTATAATTTTTAACTGAATTGAATGAATCGTCAGATCGAAAGGTTCAATCAATTTTTTCAAATAATTTTTAATAAATCAATAGCTAGAAATATCAATATAACCACTAAATGAATTGTGGAGTTAACTTTTGTCATAGATGAAGTTATGATGGGGCCAGAGATGATTAAATAGGGTTCCATTTTATTCTTCTATGGCCCCATCATAACCTTTTTTAGATTTTAATACAAATGAAAATCAAATTACGTTAAAATCTAAAAAAAGGATGTATAAGGAAATGAAATATAATATAATTATTTTAACAGTGAAAAAAAAAATTATCAGGTGTTTAACGAATATGTTCACAATTTCAATTAATTTCAGTAATTTTATCAAATTAAATATTATGCAATAAAGGGTGAATAATAATTATCATCAAAATAACCTGTTATAATTATTATACTTCTTTTATATATGATGGTAGTGTTCCATAACTCAGAACTTACCCAAAGAATAATATGCATAGAATTTTATAGGTATGTGAAATTATCTAATTATAGTAATTGAGCCAATTATAATAATTAACAAATATTAAATTATCTTCTATACTGGAAGAAGGAAATATAAAATACACTAGCAAGAATCTACAGAGGGTAAGTTACGAATTATCGGTCGGTTTCACATCTTCGGTCATATAAAAAAAAACGAAATTTATTTTTAATATATCGTATTTTTTTATATGATTGAAGATGTGAAACCGACCGATAATTCGTAACTTACCCTAAATAATTAAAAATAGTAGTATTTTGATAATAGTTTACATATAATGATTAGAAAACATGATGATTATCTCAAAATAATTAATAATACCTTCATGATAATTACTTGGCCTTCCACGATTATTATACTGATCCTTCCGCGATAATTACTTAGCCTATAGTGATAATTACTTGCTTGATTTTTCACTATAATTAATTGACTTTTCACGATAATCAATTGACTTTCTACGATAATTACTTGTTTTTTCACGAAAATTAATTAACTTTTTACGATAATTATTTGATTTTTCACGTTAATTAATTGACTTTCTACGATAATTACTTGTTTTTTCACGAAAATTAATTATTTTTTCACGATAATTATTTGATTTTTTACGATAATTAATTGATTTTTCACGATAATTAATTAGTTTTTCACAATACTTACTTGACTTTTCACAAAATTAATTGGTTTTTCGCGATACGATATTCTTATAGCGGTAGGTACCAATATTTAATGTGACTATTTTCATTCAAATTATAACATTTTTCCAATTACATAAAACTAGAATCCATAATTAGCTACTGACTGAAATCAATATTATAATTTTCCATAATAGGTAATTAAATAATTGTAAATAAATTATTATACTAATACAATTTCATAAAAAATAATTTTTGGACGACTGTATATCAATTTTCATTTAAAATGTTTAAAGTCATTAATTTTCATTGTATAATTAGAGTACTAATTTTTCACAGATAATGTAGACTAAAATAATAAAATAAATACTAACGTTATGTATGTGTTGGGAATAAATATACTGTTTTACTATTTAGGAATCATATTGGAACCATTACCGTGAGATTCCAATATTGTGAATTTCTAGAGACAAAGTTATGGTGGGGCCGTCGAAGATTAAGAGGGGAAAGTTATGGTGGGGCCGTAGAAGAATAAGAGGGGAAAAATATGGTGGGGCCGTAGAAGATTAAGGCAGGACCCAGTTTAATCTTTAAAGACTCCATTATAAAAATAAGACACAGTGACATAAATATGAAGATGGACCCAGTTTAATCTACTATGGCCCCACCATAACGGCAAGACGGGCTTTAGAGAAATAAAAAGGTACCTGGATCTTCTATGGCCCCACCATAACTTTCCTTTACAGTTTTACTAAGTGCACGGGTCCATTATGAATCAATATTAAGACCTATGAGGCCCTGTACATATAATCATAAGAATCTAGACTACTTATTGCAGTTATAATCTCAGAAAATGAATATTATATATAGTTGTGGTCAATGATTTTGGCAAAGACGAATATATTTCATTATCTAGCTTCTATTGTTTTTTTTTATAATAGGTTATCCTAAAAATCACAATGAAAACTAGTTGCACATGAACAATGTTTAGTAATTCATTATTAACATATAAAATCTGATAAATAATATTAAAAAATATTTCAACCGAATGTTAATATTTTACACTTGATATTAATTTATAATTTTTTTGTTAATTCGATTTACATATCTGGAAAAAAGGTAAATTACTAAATTTCAGTTAGTGACGCCTAGTTTTATATAGAAAACCAGCGCAATAATGAAAAAAATCAGATTTTGCCAAACTAATTGACCGTACATATGTAATTGGAATGTAAAGTTATAAATATGATATACCTAACTAGTCAAATATAGAACTATGTACAGGCAGGGTAAGTTCCAAGTTATCGCTCTGTTCTACATTTTTGAGCACATATGAAAAATGTATAGGGTAAGTTACGAATTATCGGTCAGTACTACATCTTCGGTAAAAAACAATATAAAAATTATTATTATTACACAGTTCTATCTAGTAATTTTTATATTGTTTTTCTTATATGACCGAAGATGTAATTCTGACCGATAATTCGTAACTTACCCTAATATAATTATTATCTAAATTTTCTTTTATATTCATTAAAATAAAAGTCAAATAATAATTATATACTTTTTCTTAAATGCTCGAAGATGTAGAACCTTTTCAATAACTCGAAATTACAAAGATTTCATATTTTGGTAGTTTCGGACAATCCAGAAATTCCGTTCAGTCAATACTAAGATATAGCTTTTATTTCAGTATTAATAATTTGATATCAATACATAGGTCCCTCATTATGTTTTATACATACTATTCCACTATTGATGTGTTTAAATATATTAAAAATGAGTAAAACAATGAGTAAACCAAAAATTGTGATAAAATTCAAAATTTTCATTAAATATTTAAATCTGTTCAACTATTTCTAAGTGCAAATAATGATAGTAAAGCTAGTGTTGCTAGTAAAGATAGTGTTGCTTGTAAAGCTAGTAATGCTAGATAACAGTAAATTTTGAAGCAACATCACTATGAAAGGTTAAAGCAAACTATACGGCAATCTATCATTTAACTTTTGTCTCCATCTTTGTCTAACAGCGTCACATAAATCAAGTGGATAATTGGTTGTTTGATGAAATAAACTGAAACAGTTTCAGTTTGCTGAACTTGATTGGTTGTAACTAAACAATGAGAAATGAGAATTTCATCATTGAATGTTTTTCAATGAATAAGTTTCTACAGTAAATTTTAGAAACATTGGTTTGTTTTAATCAAAGTTTTTTTTAGTAACAGAAGTTTAAATATTCGGATTTTTAAACGTCTGCTTTGGAACCAAAGGCCATATCGCTGATGACAAAAAGAGTTAAAATACAAGGGACTTGAAGGAGCAGTCAGAAATGAAAGTGGCTCAATGAGCAAAGTTACGATGACAATGCTCATGGATGCAGAAAGTTGATAAAAAAAACAATTTCATGATAACATGTTTACATCTTAAAGTAAATTGAAAGATTTATAATTTCATTAGTTTCTGGTATTAGGTAATAGTATTTACTTGGGAATAACATAATACTACAAAGATAATTAATGCTACTCTCACTTTTGAAATTTCATGTCGAAAAGACAAATTCTTAGCGCTACGTATTGAATAAATATATAACATCATTCAATTTTGTTCAAAGTAGAGGAGAAAATGATGATTATGAAGCTATATGTGCTAAATATACAGAATAAATAGTGTTATCCATACTACTAGCGTACGACTTTATCGACTTAGACAACAAAATATAACAACAATTTTTCATACCTACAATAATTTTGTTCAAGTAAAGATGAGTAAATATAGCTGCTAGAATGTACATCTAATCGTCCAATTTAGAGTACATACTATGGACCATGAGTTGATATTGATCACTCAACTGTTTCCGTCTTAGCTTGAGAGCGGCCGTAACCAACCCTGAATCAGGAGTCCAATTCTCATTCGTGAGATGAACCGCAGCGGGAATTTCCCATCTTGAAAGTCCACATTTCTTGCCATGTACTTGAAGCTCCTTCAGCACAGCACCATTCACTCGCTCGTCTTGACAGAGATCTTCTCCTTTTTGTTCACCTGAATTGTTGATTCCGACCTTTTCGGCCAGTTTTCTGAGAACGTCGAAAACTGGAACAATGACCGCGACGATAGTATCGCGCGTTGAATCAGCAAAAATACAAATGTTATCAATCACGTTCAGTGTTTTCAGAAGGGTTTCCGCTCCTCCAAGTGAAATGTACTCTCCATGCCTCAGTTTTACCAAATCTTTCTTTCTATCAATTATACGAATACATCCAGAGTTGTCTATCTCTCCAATATCCCCTGTTCTGAACCAACGATGTCCATCTTTCTCGAAGAATGCCTGTGCGGATTCTTGTGGAAGTTTGAAGTATTGCTTGGCGACACATACACCACCGACTATAATCTCCCCTCTTGGGTAAGGTTTGTCGTTTGTCCTATAGTTTCCTTCTTCCCAATTCTCTAGTCGGAGCAAAACATTTAGACATGGTCCACCGCAATTACCAGGATAGAGATCGTCTTCGTTCATACCGGTGATGCAAGATGCCGTTTCTGTAGCTCCGTAACCTACTTGAAGTGAGACGCCAAAGATTGCTTTGAATGTCTCGTGGGTTTGAGGACTGAGAGGAGCTCCTCCAACAACAACTCGCTTTAATTCACCACCCAATTCACTCTGAACTTTCTGGAATATCAAGTAGTTGAAAATGGACGAAGTGAAGGGAATGTAATCTAACCATGGCTTGTATGCAACTATTGAATTGAACACCATACTCTTCACCCATCCTTGTTTATCAACAGCTTGTGTTACACCTTTGATAATTCTGTCTAACAGAAGAGGAACTGCATTCATGACAGTTGGTTTAGCCAATTTGGCATCTCCTTTTGTTCCAGTCATGATTTTGGGACTGCTTGATGTCAAAGTATGTGGTGAAGAATAGAAGATCGTCACTCCTAGAGAAATTAATGCAACTTCAGTAGCCAGTTCCATAATATGAGCTAGAGGCAGGAATGATAGGTACCTATCATCACTTGTCACGTTCATTTGGGCAGAATATGCAATGACAGAAGCAATGATATTGGAATGAGTCAATTCAACTCCTTTAGGTGTACCAGTTGATCCACTTGTGTACATAATGATAGCTATATCTTCAGCTTCTGGAATAATGCTCCCTGACACTTGGGTATCGGTATCATTATTCATGATTTGGGAGTAGGGGACCAAGGAAATTCCTTCAGGCACTTTCGTGACATCACCCATGCCCTCCAGTTGATCTTCGAACACAACTACTGTTTCGACATTGGTACATTCTTTCAATAATCGGCTCATTCTTGGAAGTAAATCATATGATGTGAAGACAAGAGGTACTTCCGTTTCGTTCAGTGCATGGGCAACACCCGAATCATTCAGAGTGGAATAAACCGTACAGACGGAAATTCTTTGTTGCAAGCTGCCCATTGCAGCAACGAACCACTCACTTCTGGTCTCAGCAAAAATTGCAATCCTGCTCCCGTATCCTAAATTCTTAGAATGCAAGAACGAGCCTATCGATTCGGCGGATTTCTGAACATCTTTGTAAGTCTTCCACTTATATTCACCAAGCTTCAGTTTTTCGAATACCTTACCATTTTTCTCTTCCCTCTTCCTTTCCAAGAGAATTCTGGTAGCCATGCACTCTTTCGAAGCGTATTGGTTGGCGGCAAACTTCAGAGCGCCTGGTAAGGTTGAAACCTTGGCATCCTCGAAGGTTGGAGCCAAGCGAGAGTTCAAAGGCCAGGGTTGACCAGATGGAAGAGCCTTTACGTGCCATCCCTCGGCTAGTTCCACGCCTCTGATGGGAGCCATTCTGAAAAAAAAGAGTAAAACGAATTTAGAAATAAGATGCAGACAAAATAAATACTTTTGATTCATATATTATGTAATTAAATAACATTTATTTCATGCATGTGTTTTAACAGGTGGCATGAATTAAAGTAACATATGTGAGATAATTATGAAAAAACACATTCATTTTAATACTATCACCATCTCAAAGAATGTCGATTACAGTTTTCTAAATAGGTATAGGGCCTATAGGCAGATGTGTAGTTGCTATTGTAATGAATAAAATTAGAAAATACAAAGTCGAATATTTGTAAATTTACAGTATATAAATTTCTTAAAATTTTATCGTATCACTATTTAATTTCGAAAATTAAAAACAAATAATAGTTTAATCAATTGGATTCATAGTATATGTGACATTAAGGGGGTTAGTGTGACATTAAGGGGGTTAGTGTGACATTAAGGGGGTTAGTGTGACATTAAGGGGGTTAGTGTGACATTAAGGGGGTTAGTGTGACATTAAGGGGGTTAGTGTGACATTAAGGGGGTTAGTGTGACATTAAGGGGGTTAGTGTGACATTAAGGGGGTTAGTGTGACATTAAGGGGGTTAGTGTGACATTAAGGGGGTTAGTGTGACATTAAGGGGGTTAGTGTGACATTAAGGGGGTTAGTGTGACATTAAGGGGGTTAGTGTGACATTAAGGGGGTTAGTGTGACATTAAGGGGGTTAGTGTGACATTAAGGGGGTTAGTGTGACATTAAGGGGGTTAGTGTGACATTAAGGGGGTTAGTGTGACATTAAGGGGGTTAGTGTGACATTAAGGGGGATAGTGTGACATTAAAGGGGATAGTGTGACATTAAAGGGGATAGTGTGACATTAAAGGGGATAGTGTGACATTAAGGGGGATAGTGTGACATTAAGGGGGTTAGTGTGACATTAAGGGGGTTAGTGTGACATTAAGGGGGTTAGTGTGCCATTAAGGGGGTTAGTGTGCCATTAAGGGGGTTAGTGTGCCATTAAGGGGATTAGTGTGCCATTAAGGGGATTAGTGTGCCATTAAGGGGATTAGTGTGCCATTAAGGGGATTAGTGTGCCATTAAGGGGATTAGTGTGCCATAGGGGGCTTAGCTATGGGGATTGGTGTACTTTTTCACTGTTCCAAATTAGTTATGTTCACTTCTCCCTAACTTAGTCACAAGAATCACACTCAATCAGAAGTTAGGCTCAGGAAATTATTCCACAGAACTTTGTTTGTTAGTTGGGGGTATTCATCCAACATGGCCGAAAACCCAGTGGGGTGATTTATTATCGGCACATTGGCGATTATTGTCCGTTACGGTAAATATTGATAGTATTTTGGAATATTTTTAATGGAAACTTTAAGACGAATGAAAATATTTCTTTTTTAATTCGTGATAAATTTCAAATGGATTTTCATCGAATTATTTTATCATCGATTATAATTTCTCATTGGGGCTATCGAAGATTATGTTCGGCCCAACTTAATCATTTTTCTTATTATGCTTAAATCTCGCATTCACGATTATTGGAATTTAATCATTTTCATAATGGCCAAATTTGACCAATCCTGAAATTATAAAAACGAATTCTTTAGTTAAATTTTTAGTAAATAGTTAATGATGATATCATAACACCGGGGAGAATTTAATTAAAGCATCCGGAAGTAGTTTAGTATGAACAACTAAGCATCTGTTTAACTAAATATATGTAGATGTATTTATTATATGGCTTGTATATACATAATAGTTATGATATATATGGTAAGTATTTAGTTTTATATACCATGTTAATTGATTGGTATAAATATATATATATATATTTGAATCATTTTAAAATTCAAAATTTTTTTTTAGTAAGTTAGATTTTTTTTTTGTTCATATCAGGAATTTTAATAAAGTATTAAAGTATAAACTTATTCAGAATATATAATTTAATTCACTAAAAGTAGCCTAATAACGGAAATGAATTCCTATTGAAGACACGTTATTTTTAACGGGAAAGTACACTAGCGAATGATAATCATATAACTATCATATAAATCATATAAATATTATTTCATCTCGAGTGCCAATTGACTTCTGAACATATGAGAGCTTCTTTTCTTTATCAGTTTGAAGTGACACTTACCTGCTGAATGTCAACACAGATAATGAAGAGAAAATAGTATGACTTTGATAATGAATAAAGAATAGGGAATAATCAATAGAGAATGCTTATGATATTTGAGTCTCATATTGATAATTAATATAATAATTAATTAATAGAAAATAACTGTTATGTAGGTAATCAAAAATAAAAAGCAAATAATAAGAAAATATGTGGTAATTTGAATTTTCATATGTTTAAGATAAATAGAATTTTTTTTTTGATAGTACTGAATTATTATCATATTGATTATATAATCCCCGGACCAATAATCATACCAAATTTCAGGCAATTTGGTTGAATACTTTTTGAGTTAAGCAAATAACAAGTTTACAATTAAAATGCCTATCAGAACATAAACTTCCAAAAATTTGCGAAGGCATTATATCTATTTCACTTTTATATTAATTGCTATAATCCATGGTATAGATGAATGAAATACTATTTATAAAATAGTTTACAGAGAGATCGAAAATGTGGAACTGTCCGTTAATTCGGAGCTTACCCTAATTAGATATAAAATGATATCAGTTGCTCTAGTTGATGACATACTGTACATACAGTCCGTGACCCAGTTAGAAATATCTGTGTGTGTACTGTGTAGGTATGAGTGTGTGTGATTATGTGTGTACTATGTCTAGGTGTGTAAGTATGAGTGTGTGTGATTATGTGTGTACTATATCTAGGTGTGTAAGTATGAGTGTGTGTGATTATGTGTGTACTATGTCTAGGTGTGTAAGTATGAGTGTGTGTGATTATGTGTGTACTATATCTAGGTGTGTAAGTATGAGTGTGTGTGATTATGTGTGTACTATGTCTAGGTGTGTAAGTATGAGTGTGTGTGATTATGTGTGTACTATATCTAGGTGTGTCAGTATGAGTGTGTGTGATTATGTGTGTACTATATCTAGGTGTGTAAGTATGAGTGTGTGTACTATGTCTAGGTGTGTAAGTATGAGTGTGTGTGATTATGTGTGTACTATATCTAGGTGTGTAAGTATGAGTGCGTGTGATTATGTGTGTACTATATCTAGGTGTGTAAGTATGAGTGTGTGTACTATGTCTAGGTGTGTAAGTATGAGTGTGTGTGATTATGTGTGTACTATGTCTAGGTGTGTAAGTATGAGTGTGTGTGATTATGTGTGTACTATGTCTAGGTGTGTAAGTATGAGTGTGTGTACTATGTCTAGGTGTGTAAGTATGAGTGTGTGTGATTATGTGTACCAGTAGTGACATAGTACTCCATGTACTTTAATACAATTAATCGACATTAGCATTTAATTTCCATTACCTACAATCCCTGTAACCCTTTAATCATCGTAACCCTTAAATTATCGTAACCCTTTAATCCCTGTAACCCTTTAATCATCGTAACCCTTAAATTATCGTACCCTTTAATCCCTGTAACCCTTTAATCCTTTCTAGTGTTTAATCCTTTTTAGTGTTTAATCCTTTTTAGTGATTAATCCTTTTTAGTGATTAATCCTTTTTAGTGTTTAATCCTTTTTAGTGTTTAATCCTTTTTAGTGTTTAATCCTTTTTAGTTTTTAATCCCATTCAGTTTTTAATCCTATTTAGTTTTTAATCCTCTTTAGTTTTTAATCCTATTTAGTTTTTAATCCAATTTAGTTTTTAATCCAATTTAGTTTTTAATCCATTTTAGTTTTTAATCCATTTTAGTTTTTAATCCTATTCAGTTTTTAATCCTATTCAGTTTTTAATCCTATTCAGTTTTTAATCCTATTTAGTTTTTAATCCTCTTTAGTTTTTAATCCATTTTAGTTTTTAATCCTATTTAGTTTTTAATCCTATTTAGTTTTTAATCCAATTCAGTTTTTAATCCATTTTAGTTTTTAATCCTTTTTAGTTTTTAATCCTATTCAGTTTTTAATCCTATTCAGTTTTTAATCCTATTTAGTTTTTAATCCTTTTTAGTGTTAGATCCTATTTCGTTTTTAATCCTATTTCGTTTTTAATCCTTTCTAGTGTTTAATCCTATTTCGTTTTTAATCTTTTCTAGTGTTTAATCCTATTTCGTTTTTAATCTTTTCTAGTGTTTAATCCTATTCGTTTTTAATCCTTATTAATTACAATATAACCCCTGTAACCCTTTAATCCCCATTTCTTACTATTCCTTTTTAGCATTGAATAGCTACCAATTACTCGTTAATGTTCATTGCCCTTTAATCAGCTACAACATTTTTAGGTCACTCACTGCAACATATTAATATATTTATTAAATTCCCTGTAACCTACTTAGTATGAGTAACAACAATAATACAAAAATAAGTGAGAGTTCATCATACTGTATAAAATAAATAAATAAACAGGTAGGCATATTGCGTCAACAGTAGGCACATGTGACTCTGACTCAGTAATGAGTCACTGTGATGATGTACTATCAGAGAAAAGTCATTGTGGTGATGTACTATCAGAGAAAAGAGTCACCGTGATGATGTACTATCAGAGAAAAGAGTCACTGTGATGATGTACTATCAGAGAAAAGAGTCACTGTGATGATGTACTATCAGAGAAAAGAGTCACTGTGATGATGTACTATCAGAGAAAAGAGTCACACTGTGATGATGTACTATCAGAGAAAAGAGTCACTGTGATGATGTACTATCCGAGAAAAGAGTCACTGTGATGATGTACTATCAGAGAAAAGAGTCACTGTGATGATGTACTATCAGAGAAAAGAGTCACTGTGATGATGTACTATCAGAGAAAAGAGTCACTGTGATGATGTACTATCAGAGAAAAGAGTCACTGTGATGATGTACTGTCAGAGAAAAGAGTCACTGTGATGATGTACTATCAGAGAAAAGTCATTGTGGTGATGTACTATCAGAGAAAAGAGTCACTGTGATGATGTACTATCAGAGAAAAGAGTCACTGTGCTGATGTACTATCAGAGAAAAGAGTCACTGTGATGATGTACTATCCGAGAAAAGAGTCACTGTGATGATGTACTATCAGAGAAAAGAGTCACTGTGATGATGTACTATCAGAGAAAAGAGTCACTGTGATGATGTACTATCAGAGAAAAGAGTCACTGTGATGATGTACTATCAGAGAAAAGAGTCACTGTGATGATGTACTGTCAGAGAAAAGAGTCACTGTGATGATGTACTATCAGAGAAAAGAGTCACTGTGATGATGTACTATCAGAGAAAAGAGTCACTGTGATGATGTACTATCAGAGAAAAGAGTCACTGTGATGATGTACTATCAGAGAAAAGAGTCACTGTGATGATGTACTATCAGAGAAAAGAGTCATTGTGATGATGTACTATCAGAGAAAAGAGTCACTGTGATGATGTACTATCAGAGAAAAGAGTCACTGTGATGATGTACTATCAGAGAAAAGAGTCACTGTGATGATGTACTATCAGAGAAAAGAGTCACTGTGATGATGTACTATCAGAGAAAAGAGTCACTGTGATGATGTACTATCAGAGAAAAGAGTCACTGTGATGATGTACTATCAGAGAAAAGAGTCACTGTGATGATGTACTATCAGAGAAAAGAGTCACTGTGATGATGTACTATCAGAGAAAGAGTCACTGTGATGATGTACTATCAGAGAAAAGAGTCACTGTGATGATGTACTATCAGAGAAAAGAGTCACTGTGATGATGTACTATCAGAGAAAAGAGTCACTGTGATGATGTACTATCAGAGAAAAGAGTCACTGTGATGATGTACTATCAGAGAAAAGAGTCACTGTGATGATGTACTATCAGAGAAAAGAGTCACTGTGATGATGTACTATCAGAGAAAAGAGTCACTGTGATGATGTACTATCAGAGAAAAGAGTCACTGTGATGATGTACTATCAGAGAAAAGAGTCACTGTGATGATGTACTATCAGAGAAAAGAGTCACTGTGATGATGTACTATCAGAGAAAAGAGTCACTGTGATGATGTACTATCAGAGAAAAGAGTCACTGTGATGATGTACTATCAGAGAAAAGAGTCACTGTGATGATGTACTATCAGAGAAAAGAGTCACTGTGATGATGTACTATCAGAGAAAAGAGTCACTGTGATGATGTACTATCAGAGAAAAGAGTCACTGTGATGATGTACTATCAGAGAAAAGAGTCACTGTGATGATGTACTATCAGAGAAAAGAGTCACTGTGATGATGTACTATCAGAGAAAAGAGTCACTGTGATGATGTACTATCAGAGAAAAGAGTCACTGTGATGATGTACTATCAGAGAAAAGAGTCACTGTGATGATGTACTATCAGAGAAAAGAGTCACTGTGATGATGTACTATCAGAGAAAAGAGTCACTGTGATGATGTACTATCAGAGAAAAGAGTCACTGTGATGATGTACTATCAGAGAAAAGAGTCACTATGATGATGTACTATCAGAGAAAAGAGTCATTGTGATGATGTACTATCAGAGAAAAGAGTCACTGTGATGATGTACTATCAGAGAAAAGAGTCACTGTGATGATGTACTATCAGAGAAAAGAGTCACTGTGATGATGTACTATCAGAGAAAAGAGTCACTGTGATGATGTACTATCAGAGAAAAGAGTCACTGTGATGATGTACTATCAGAGAAAAGAGTCACTGTGATGATGTACTATCAGAGAAAAGAGTCACTGTGATGATGTACTATCAGAGAAAAGAGTCACTGAGATGATGTACTATCAGAGAAAAGAGTCACTGTGATGATGTACTATCAGAGAAAAGAGTCACTGTGATGATGAACTATCAGAGAAAAGAGTCACTGTGATGATGTACTATCAGAGAAAAGAGTCACTGTGATGATGTACTATCAGAGAAAAGAGTCACTGTGATGATGTACTATCAGAGAAAAGAGTCACTGTGATGATGTACTATCAGAGAAAAGAGTCACTGTGATGATGTACTATCAGAGAAAAGAGTCACTGTGATGATGTACTATCAGAGAAAAGAGTCACTGTGATGATGTACTATCAGAGAAAAGAGTCATTGTGATGATGTACTATCAGAGAAAAGAGTCACTGTGATGATGTACTATCAGAGAAAAGAGTCACTGTGATGATGTACTATCAGAGAAAAGAGTCACTGTGATGATGTACTATCAGAGAAAAGAGTCACTGTGATGATGTACTATCAGAGAAAAGAGTCACTGTGATGATGTACTATCAGAGAAAAGAGTCACTGTGATGATGTACTATCAGAGAAAAGAGTCACTGTGATGATGTACTATCAGAGAAAAGAGTCACTGTGATGATGTACTATCAGAGAAAAGAGTCACTGTGATGATGTACTATCAGAGGAAAGAGTCACTGTGATGATGTACTATCAGAGAAAAGAGTCACTGTGATGATGTACTATCAGAGATAAGAGTCATTGTGATGATGTACTATCAGAGAAAAGAGTCACTGTGATGATGTACTATCAGAGAAAAGAGTCACTGTGATGATGTACTATCAGAGAAAAGAGTCACTATGATGATGTACTATCAGAGAAAAGAGTCACTGTGATGATGTACTATCAGAGAAAAGAGTCACTGTGATGATGTACTATCAGAGAAAAGAGTCACTGTGATGATGTACTATCAGAGAAAAGAGTCACTGTGATGATGTACTATCAGAGAAAAGAGTCACTGTGATGATGTACTATCAGAGAAAAGAGTCACTGTGATGATGTACTATCAGAGAAAAGAGTCACTGTGATGATGTACTATCAGAGAAAAGAGTCACTGTGATGATGTACTATCAGAGAAAAGAGTCACTGTGATGATGTACTATCAGAGAAAAGAGTCACTGTGATGATGTACTATCAGAGAAAAGAGTCACTGTGATGATGTACTATCAGAGAAAAGAGTCACTGTGATGATGTACTATCAGAGAAAAGAGTCACTGTGATGATGTACTATCAGAGAAAAGAGTCACTGTGATGATGTACTATCAGAGAAAAGAGTCACTGTGATGATGTACTATCAGAGAAAAGAGTCACTGTGATGATGTACTATCAGAGAAAAGAGTCACTGTGATGATGTACTATCAGAGAAAAGAGTCACTGTGATGATGTACTATCAGAGAAAAGAGTCACTGTGATGATGTACTATCAGAGAAAAGAGTCACTGTGATGATGTACTATCAGAGAAAAGAGTCACTGTGATGATGTACTATCAGAGAAAAGAGTCACTGTGATGATGTACTATCAGAGAAAAGAGTCACTGTGATGATGTACTATCAGAGAAAAGAGTCACTGTGATGATGTACTATCAGAGAAAAGAGTCACTGTGATGATGTACTATCAGAGAAAAGAGTCTCTGTGATGATGTACTATCAGAGAAAAGAGTCACTGTGATGATGTACTATCAGAGAAAAGAGTCACTGTGATGATGTACTACCAGAGAAAAGAGTCACTGTGATGATGTACTACCAGAGAAAAGAGTCACTGTGATGATGTACACTGTTTTCATAATTTCCTATAATTTTCAAATCTTACAAATTTGTAATCGTGTCCCCAAACCTATTTTAAAATATCTACAAGCATTACAATTAGTAATGTTTATTTTCGGAAATGTGAAATTATTGAACTGTCAAAAAATCGGTACACGGAAAACTGCCAGGCAGAAAACTGCCGAAGCGGGAAACTGCCAGTCACTTACTGGTTATTTTATGACTTTAGTCACCAATAACATTAAATTCATAAAAAAGCGACGTTCGTCCTTCGTTAAGGAGTTAAGGGGACATTCATTTTTACTTAGTATAAAAAACAAAAATAATAGCTAAATGTAGACACATTTATTAGAAAAATATATAAAATACATTATTATACAAATATTTCAGAAATAAATCAAATACAATAAAAACTAATACCTTTCTTAGACAATTGGGGACAGAGCGCAATTTCCTTGTTTACACAACGCATCTTTACATTATCAGTTAATAACGGGGTTTAGTGTCTAATTATTTCTTTTTTGTTTATAATTTGAGAATTGAACATGTCTTCAAGCTTAATATTCGCTTGTAGAAATTATAAAATAAATTCGATCGATGTTAGTGGAATATTTAGAATTTTCAACCCAACATCTATGATTATTAAACTGCTGTTACCTACCTAATTCTCTGACAATTTCACTCTATCGAATTGGATTGTAAATTATTCAATAATACTTTTTACATATAAATGAAAATTGTAAATATGAAGGTGTTAATGATATGGAGAATAAAAATGTAAATGGGATAAATATTGAACCTACATATAAGCTGATCTAGCATTCACTTAATTCACTGTATAATTTAAAATTACATAATTGTGAGAATATCTAATTAGGAAATTAAATACATGGGACTCAAAGAAACTGTCAGAATAAGAAAATCGCTCCAATGAACTAAATCTACCACAGTTGGTGGCAGTACTAATGAATGCAGAAAAATCAATGACTTCTTTAACGTATTTTTTTAACATTATTTGGTCACACACGTTCAAGAACATTGTAATTTATGGAAAAATGACGTTCGTTGGTCATTAAGTGTGTTTATTGCTAAATAATATTTCAGAAACATCAAAAAATACATAAATTGTCATTAAGTGACTGGCATTTTTCCGCTTCGGCAGTTTTCCGCCTGGCAGTTTTCCGGACACCCAAAAAATCATATGCAAGCACTCTTTTCTTCAAATGTAAATGACATCATGCATGGAATAACATTTCACTACCATTTTTATGAAGATAGTTTTCTTAGTCGGTTTAAAGGGCTACCAAATAATGAATGAACATCTGAAGTTGAAAGATGATAATAAAAGATATTGACGCAATAATTAAATACAGTAGTTGCAAATTATTAGTTCTATTTCTGGATGAATTCACTACACAAAATTTCCCAAAGATTTTAGCTGCAGAACTCAAGCAAAATGATGTACTTTCTCAAACTATATGATTTTATTAGGGTAATAACGTCTGCTTCAGAACCAGGGGCCATATCACTGATGTCAAAAGGAAATTAAATACAATGGACTGGAAGAAGAAGTCAGGAAGAAAAGTGACTCCATAAACAAAATCTCCTACCACCGTCAAATTAAAGTCACCATGTATACTGGATACACAGTGTGTATTTGTCTGTTGGTTGGTTGGTAGCTTTAAAATTTTCTATATTTTTTTTCTATAGATATATCATATATATTTTTTTCTTTCACTATTGATACCCCGTTAATTTTAATGGGGAATTACACTAGTATTTCAATAATACACTGCCGAGGAATAGAAATAATGGGCATCACCAATGAAGGACAGAGAAGGTAGATATAGGACAGAAAAGGTAGGTGTAGGACAGAGAAGGTAGGTGAAGGACAGAGAAGGTAGGTGAAGGACAGAGAAGGTAGATGAAGGACAGAGAAGTTTCATACATACTCTGTAAGCTACGCGGCCATAATTAATAATAATAAATTTATATTTTATTTCGTAGGTTTAGTTAAAGTCTGCTTCGTTATCAAAGGACATAAATCATAATATCGCATCGTGAAAAAATTCACTTACACTCATAATACGACATATTCAAGGATGCAGAAAAGCTACTCAGTGAATGCAGTCACTTACAAAGGAATGTGACGAAAAAGGACAAAAGCACCGGTGGCTGCACTCACAGATGAAAGAGGAAAATGAAGAGGTGATAGTAAATGAAGCCTACGAGTCTACCTAACACAAAATCTAGGACCTCGTAGTTGAAGAGCATAACCCTAGCGCTATCCTCTAAAACTGCAAGTAGCGTTAAAAAAAATTATAAACATGGTGAAATGGAAAAGACAATCTATTCAAGGGAAAAGGAAAGTCCAACTGTAGAGAACAAAGATTTTATTAGATTTAAAATTAGAGACAATAAAGACTAATCTACGAGACATCAGACACAAATTTGAGTATTATGTACAAAAGGTATTATCACAAAGACTTCAAAGTCAAACGCAGGTTAGAACTGTAACAATATTTCACTGGTAACAAGTAACTAAATTGTGTTTGGAAAAAAGATATACAAAATAGGATTAGAGACAGAACACAAGTATGTGCTAGCTACCAGGTGACACATGTACTCACTAGGGTAAGTTACGAATTATCGGTCAGTACTACATCTTCGGACATATAAAAAGCAATTTAGAAATTGTTATTATTACACAGTGCTATCTAGTAAACCGGGGTTTGCAGAAGTATTAAATAACAGTTTTTATATTGTTTTTTTTCTTATATGACGAAGATGTAGTACTGACCGATAATTCGGAACTTACACTAATGATAAATATTCAATTCAAATTCATATACCATTTTCTATTAAAAATAAAGAAAAAAAAATTAAATGCGACAATATAAAGAATCAACATACACCAAAGTTGATATTTCAGAAAAGGTTAAGTTTCTACTATATACATCATATTGAAAGTGTTGGATTAATAAAATATGAACAGTTATAATTAAAAGGATAGAGAGTATAAGCCAATTAAAGAAATATAGAAAAGGGTTTAACGTCTGCATCGGAACTAGTTTAGGGAACTACTTTGAAACTGGTCTCGTATTTAGGACCTTATTTAATATAACATAAATTTAATAAAGAGTTCAACAATGAACTAATATATTCCACTATAAAATGTTTCAATATAATGATTATTTACTACTCTAGTCATATCACAAACTATACGATTACATCCAACTGGGAGATAAAATCAACAGGACCAAATTACAACAGTTCTTTGGGTCTCCTCCACAACAGAAAAGGTTAAAGACAGAGCACCGTGGTTATATCAACCATTAGATATATAAAAAGATGTTTTTGAACATTAATTACTGTGTAGGCAGAGCATAACCAGGGAAAAACTTTTTCACCAACTACAGATTGCATTTCCTGATGTAAATGATTACTTAAGTCAGAAAATTAGTGCAAAGAACTTCAAAGATGAAGTCAGAGAAGAAAGTGGATCGTAGAACAAAGTCATTCTTCGGGATCCAAAGAATCTCTCTGACCCTAGTCACTCGCATTCAAATAACTCTTCATATCACTAAAGGACTAATAAATAAAACTTAGAATGAAAATATCACGAGTGTGAATGCATCTTGTTACAAAGGATTTATTTTACCCAATAAAACTAATTGTGACATCACTTACTGCATTTTGGACTGTAATATATTTTCAACAGGTAATTAAATAACATGGGGTTCAGCATAAGCTTCGGAATAGAAATCCATATTGCTAACGTCAAAATAGAACTAAGTAGCTACAAGGGACTGGAAGAAGAAGCCAACAAGAAAAGTGGCTCCATGAACAAAGTTACCTGCCACCAGTCGGTGACAATGCTCATGGATGCAGAAAAGCTACTCCGTGAATACAGTCACTTACCAAGGAATGTAACTAATCACACTAGCACCGGTGACAGCACTTTCGGATCAGTCGGATGGAAGAGGAAAATGAAGAGGTGATAGTAAATGAAGCCTACCATCCTACCTAACACAAAATCTAAGAAAAGTATAACCCTAGCCCTATCCTTTAAAACTGAAAGTATAATTTAAAAAATTATGAGCAAGGTAATTTTTTTTAAAAAAGAGACTTGACTAATCCAAGTTTGGGGCCCAATGGACACCAACCTATCTTTTACATTCACCAGAGACACCTGCAGTTAATTCAGCTTTCGAGCAATCGGACACGTAGGAAAAAAGGGACAAGTAGAATAACAGGATATTTAGGGTGAATATAGTAGGTAAAGGTTATTAAAAAAAGGAAACAATAATACATAAATGAAGGAGAACGGAATTATTATACTGCTATAGAGGTTGTCGGATGGTGTAAGTGGAGCCTTGTATTAGAAGTTAAAATGTAAGAGTTTAGAGAGATTATCCTGAGTGTTAATTGTACACCTCTAATATAATAGATATATTCAATAGATATAAAGAAAGAAGATATTGCCAGAAATAGCTAGTTACATAATTTAATGTTAATTTATAAATTATATAATAAGGTATAGGATGGAAAGTTTATAAAGAAAGGTATCCAACACACGGCAGTTGGTCATAAAATGAATCTGTAGGTTCAGGTTTGTTCCCTCCTGTTCTTGACGATGACAATTGCTATTCGAAAACCTAAATTACCTTCAACGTTTCTAGTTTTGAACTACTCTTGAAAATAAGGATATTCCGTTAAGTCTAAATCTTTTCAATTATATTCTTAAGGCCCGTACACACGTAGGGTTTTTTAAGTCTTTCCACCAGACTTTTTGCTAAGCTCCTCCTACTATTTCCACGAGAATATGAGAAAAAATGATCTAATTGTTTATTTGTTTTAGTTGGTATCCATGATACCTGCAAGTGCAGGTACCAACTATAATAAAATTATATAATTTTTTCTTATATTCTTGTTGAAAAAGTAGGAGGAGCTTAGCAAAAAGTCTGGTGGAAAGACTTAAAAAACCTTACGTGTGTACGGCCCTTTATATAGTAAATAGGAGGTTTAACGTCTGCCTAAAAGGAAGTAAAGACGTTTATTATAGTAAAGTAGAGATGTATACTAGTTGTACTATGTTAAGCTACTGAAAACCTAGTCTTTGAATTAGACTTTAGTATAATTGTTACTCTTACTTATTAAATTTCTTCTAATACTACATTCTATGAAAGTTTGTATCTATATCACTTAATATATTACACAATTAACGAACCAAAAGTCATTAGAAAAAGGAAATGATTACAAGGTACTTTGAAAAAGCAACCAGGTAGGAAAATTGAGAAATTAAATTAAATTTGAATATTATTGCCAGTGTTATTTTCAGTTAAATGCTAACTTAACGACAGCATCGATAGAAATTACAAAAGTGTATCAATTGAAGTTGCAATAGTATTATTTTCACCCTACATATAGTTTTGGGTAGATAGCTACCTGATAGTTTGAATAGTCTATGACTATTGAATGTCACGAAGGAAATTATTATTAAAAGTTATTTGTGAAATAAATATTAAGGGTAATTCTTTGGTATACAAAAAAAGAGACTAGGTATAATATATTGTACTTAATTAATTAAACGAGAATACTTGGCTTGAATGTAGTTATAACAGAAAATTAAAAGGACCTATATAATTAATTTAGTTGTTTACATCTTCAATCATATAAGAAAAATGTTTAGCTATAATGATCCGTATTTTGGATACCTGAAGAAATCATGGATGCCAATTAAAATAAAAGTTTAATAATTACTAGATACTTTTCATAATATGATTGAAACTTTCTGATAATTTGTAACCTATCCAATTTAGCCTCCAGCACATGAGCATCTTTTTCTTGCGTTCAGAATGGTCTCTTTTTTAACTGTTTAAGACACATGCGTGCCCAAACACCATAGAGTTACATGCTATGCTCTTTTAGGGTCATGCGTCAATTGACGCACGTCAAAAGACGCTCGTGTGCAGGGCTCTGAAAGTCCATTTGATTTTATTGCTCGGTGATTCTCTTGGCCAATCGTAGGTGCACTCCCTTCTCGGCCTTCAAGAGACCACTCGTCTTCTCCAGCGCAATCGGCACCTGCGTCTTCTTGGAGGGGAGGAATGCAAAGTCTTGCAATAAATGCACCAACGCAATCTTGGCCTCCATCAATGCAAATCTCTTGCCAATGCAGTTCCTAGGCCCAGCTCCAAAAGGCATATACGTTGTTTGGGATATTTTGCACTTGTTCTCTGGTAAGAATCTGTCCGGGTCAAATTTCTCTGGTTCCGGCCAATATTTTTCATCTCTTTGGATGCTGTCAAGGAAAACACGACATATTAAGGTGCTAGTTTGGTATGCGATCTTAGCGTCATTTAGTGGTTTGGTATGCGATCTGAGCGTCATTTACTGGTTTGGTATGCGATCTGAGCGTCAGTTACTGGTTTGGTATGCAATCTGAGCGTCAGTTACTGGTTTGGTATGCGATCTTAGCGTCATTTACTGGTTTGGTATGCGCTCCGGTTAGAATTTAGTAGCAAATATAAAGGATAAATACCTAATATAATACAATTGTATTTTCTTAAATAATTATATACCATTTACATATGCAAAGACTTGGTATGGAAATAAGTTTAAAAAAAAATATCCTTATATAAGCTAAATCCTACTAAACTTATATGAATAGGCAACTAATATATGAATATATAGCCAGCTATAATGATTTTTAATTTCAGGTTTTTTCAATTTTAATGCATTGCGACAATATCAGAGTTAGCAAACAAATAAATAAATTTATTGAGGATTTATCTCGTCTATATTGTTTGTTTGGTATCACAGATACTAAAGAGAAAAATTACCTTATTAAAATATAGATACTAATGCAACACCAGATCACATAAACCTCACAGATTGCATACCAAACTAGCACCACTATTAGTATGTTGATGAACATAAAACAACATATTAGTATGTTGATGAACATTAAACAACATATTAGTATGTTGATGAACATAAAACAACATATTAGTATGTTGATGAACATAAAACAACATATTAGTATGTTGATGAACATATAACAACATATTAGTATGTTGATGAACATAAAACAACATATTAGTATGTTGATGAACATAAAACAACATATTAGTATGTTGATGAACATAAAACAACATATTAGTATGTTGATGAACATATAACAACATATTAGTATGTTGATGAACATAAAACAACATATTAGTATGTTAAAACAACATATTAGTATGTTGATGAACATAAAACAACATATTAGTATGTTGATGAACATAAAACAACATATTAGTATGTTGATGAACATAAAACAACATATTAGTATGTTGATGAACATAAAACAACATATTAGTATGTTGATGAACATATAACAACATATTAGTATGTTGATGAACATAAAACAACATATTAGTATGTTGATGAACATAACACAACATATTAGTATGTTGATGAACATAAAACAACATATTAGTATGTTGATGAACATAAAACAACATATTAGTATGTTAAAACAACATATTAGTATGTTGATGAACATAAAACAACATATTAGTATGTTAAAACAACATATTAGTATGTTGATGAACATAAAACAACATATTAGTATGTTGATGAACATAAAACAACATATTAGTATGTTGATGAACATAAAACAACATATTAGTATGTTGATGAACATACCCAGGTAGCAAGCATTATTCCTGGGATATTAAGGGAATAACCCTGGGAAGAAGGATATATTCCTGGGGTATTCCCTTAATATCCCAGGAATATATCCTTGCTGCCTGGGTATAACAACATATTAGTATGTTGATGAACATAAAACAACATATTAGTATGTTGATGAACATAAAACAACATATTAGTATGTTGATGAACATATTTCTTTTACCCTAAATTCAGGACAAATGGAAAACCTCCGTCAGTATAATAACTAATAGATAGTTGAAGTGAATAATTCTCAGTGTCATCAACTCACTATTATTTATCTAGTAGGTACTATAAACTAAATTCTAAAAATTGGTCCGAAAAGGTAAATAAAAAATGTACGGACAATAAAGGTAATTAAAAAAAAAGTATGGACAGTAAAGGTAAATCAGAAAAAAGTTTGAAATCAAAATTTGCATAAATTTATAAACATTCAGGCTTTTAAATATGCCTAATATGCCTATATAGTTTAATGTTCAAATGTGCGGTGTTTTCATATTTCAATTATCTATAATATAAATAATTCATGAAAATATTTATCACAAAAAAATTCAGCTGTAAAAGTAAATAAAAAAAATCAGTATAATAAAAGTAAATCAGATAAAAATTTGTATCATAAAAGTAAATCAGAAAAAAAATTTGTCTGGTAAAAGTATATCACTAAAATCTCAGACAGTAAAAGTAAATCACAAAAAAAGTTTGACTGTAAAAGTAAATAAAAATATTTGGACTGTAAAAGAAAATCAAACAGTTTCCGACTGTAAAAGTAAAGAGATAAAAAAAAAATGGTATAGCATCATTGGTTAGTATGAGAATTTTGTGGCTAATTCATTGCCAACACAAATCGAGATTTAAACATTTACGGAATAGAACTTTTAGTTGATAGAGAGAATTAGGTAATAACTACAGTCCCTACCTGTATATTGGTATGGTGATTTTCACTCCCTGCTCAATGGTGAGGTCTGCCTCTTTGAGGTGGTACTCCTTCACACAGCACCTATCCACATGGGGTGCAGGGGGGTACAGGCGCAGAGTTTCTGTAAAGCATGTTATACATTAGTAATATTTTAGGTGTTCTAAATATCAATATTTACCTACAAAATTCCATATCCACTATGAATCTACGAGATGATTCAAAGAGACATGATAACAAAATACATAAAGATACAGAGATAAAGAAGAGACAGATATCAAATTTTCTAACACAGTTTTTAACCTAACCTGAAAGCACTCTATCCAAGAAGGTCATTTCCTGTAGGGCCTCATAGGACACCACATTGTCATGCTCCTCCAGCACTTTCTCCAGTTCCTCCATGACCCTCTGCTGTATACCAGGATTGAGAGCGAGGCAGTAGGAGGCGAAGGAGAGTGTAGTGGCTGTGGTGTCATAGCCGGCCATGTAGAACAGCACACACTGAGCAGTGATGACTTCTTTCGTTAACACTGAGGAGAAAACAATCATTGGAATTTATTTAAATAGCTGTATAATTCTAATTCCGCAAATAAATTGAATAACCTCTGTTTCAAAAACAAATTATACAATCATAAGTATATATTTTAATAGCTACATAATTTCAATTTAGCAAATAAATTACATAACATCTGCTTAGGAACCAAAAGACGCAAAGATGGCATAAAAATACAATTAAAAAGTATGATCTCGAAGAAGCAGTCAGAATTTAATTTAGTAGGGGTTTGACGTCTGCATCGAAACCAAAGGCTCTATCGTTGACACCAAAAGGAAATTAAATACATGGGACTGGAAGAAGCAGTCAGAGAGGAAAATTTGCTCCATGAACATAAATATAACCAGATAAAATGAAATTAGGATTAATTAGTAGCTATTTAGTGAAATAGAATACTATTTTGGAACTATATATTCCTTTCAAGTAATTATTAATATCTTTCATTTTTCAGTAAAGTGTAAAAGAGTGATCTATTAAAAAAGTTTCTGTGTTTCCTCACCAGGAGCAGCACATTCTCCCTCAGTAGCTTTCTTGCCCCCCTTAGTCTTGTTGTTGTTGTTTCTCTCCAGTAGACTGGCGTCCAAGAGCATCTGAAGGAAGTCACTCCTGCGCAACTGGTGCTTCAGTCGGTACGCCATGGTATCTGATACAACCTGAAGAACGATTAATAGTCGATTATCTCATTTTGTATCGAGTAGATTTGTAATCATAATTATCTCATTATGGAGACTTTTAATGTCTAATGGATACAGGTCTTCAAACAATCTTCCAATTCCTAACACTGTGCCCCATTTTAGCTGCATTCAACGCCTTGAAGAAAAGTAATAAATTTAGCTGCTGAAATAATTTCAATCTGCTGTAGCTTACTTTTGAGAAGAACTGAATGGGTGTCCTCTGCACCATGCCAAACCACCTGGTGACAGCAGGAAGGTAATGTTGCAGCCATAGCAGCGGTTTGCGGTGCGCTGGTGCGGGGGAGAAGAACCGTGCTGCCGCTGCACTGAACTCATCCTGCGGACAAACAAATGTGGGTAGTAAATAAGAGAAAACATAAACATTCATATGATTTTATATTCACCTCACAAAGGAGTTTAAAGAGGGAGTGGCAGAATACCTTTTTATTGGTAGATGATATTTATAACTTAATATTTGATGAGTGTTATTATTAAATAATGTGAATAGTTAGTTTATATAGATAATAGCCTTGTTGCTATTGTATTCATAACGCGCCTACTATTATATTCATTAATATATAAATACCTGTGTGTTGTTTAGCGAGTCACTGTTGACACCAAAGGCAATGCTGGCGATGGTGTCCATGGTGAACATTCCGTAGACTTCTTTCATCTCAAAAACAGACTGTCTGGAAAATAAGAAGAGAGAGTGGTATAATTTAGAATGAGGGTTAAAGGTTTCCTTATAAACCAAAGGCCAAATTGATGAAATAATCTGGTCACTTATGAGTCCCTATAAATTTTGTAATATTATTAGTCGTTACAAAAAAGGTAAAAAAGTGAATCAGAGAAGCTACAGATTGAATTTAAATTAAAAGACACACCAGAGCTAGACGTTTCTCTCACCCCTCATCTATTTTCTTGTTGAAGAAAGTGAGTAGATTGGTGGCACAGTCATTGACTAGTGACAGCGTTTGCTTAACCTTGCCACTACTGAACACTGGAGTCATCACTGAACGCACCCTCTTCCAGACGGAGCCCTTCAGACCCAGTAGCATGTCGTCCATTATTGGCTCATTGAAAACTACAAAACTGTGAATGATGAACATGTACAAATTAGAAGTGAAGGATATCAATTATAACAGCATACTTCCCTCTCTTCATAAAATTGAATACCTTTATAGGAACAAGGTTGATTATATATTTGTTAGGTTGAGTCAGATTAATAATTTGAAGAGTTATGAGATTCAACTACACCCAAGATATAGTAAATTAGCTATATGAAGGAATGAACTGAAAAAATAAAGTGGTTTTTGCTTTATCTTTTATGTAGTTAGGTAGAAATTAGTAGTCTAACATTAGTGTCTAACATTAGAGACTAACCTAGTAGTCTAACATTAGTGTCTAACCTATTAGTCTAACATTAGTGTCTAACCTATTAGTCTAACATTAGTGTCTAACCTAGTAGTCTAACATTAGACTTAGCTATATGCTGCAGATCTGAATTACATTTCCCTATAATGGTACTCGTATAATTTTCAAACAATAGCACTCACCTTCTATCACAGAAATGGTCAAAGTCTCTAATCATAACATCTTTGAGCAACTGAGGATCTCCAACCATCAGCACTGGCTGGGTGAACTCGTAGAAACCACATAGTCTGAATTAAATGATAAGAAAATAAGCCTTTCAAAGCATATATCCACATCACAGTTCATTATTTCAAAATATTTCAAGCAATAAAATTATAAAACTTCAACCGTAACAGTTAATTCATTAAGGTTGATATTAGTTATAATAATATTATTATTAGCTGTAGTTATAATAATAAATTGTTAGCTAAGTTTAAACATCATTTGGATTTATAATAAAATTATTGAATATGTTTGCATAAATATTTAAAATGTTAAAATCTTATAATAAAAAATGGTAGAATCAATAATGAAAAACTCAAATAATATTAATGAAAGTAAATACCTCTGCTTAAATAATTCTCAAAAATAAACTGCAGTATAGCAATTGGACAATTCTGAAAATAAAGAAACAAAAGAGATGAAAGAATAGAGTAATCAAACTTCCTTTTCTATAGAACTTGGAAACTGAAGATTATCTCAAAATAATATATATTGATTATATTAAATCAACAGCTAGTTACAGATTGAAGATTTAAAAAATGTCACTCACTTTATGAGAACAGTCTCTATTTTTGTTACTCTAACTAGGTAAAATATATTTGTGTAATCAAGAAGGTAGCTAAATACATCATTTCACTAAGCAAGGATATGTAGCTACTCAAAATAAATTAGAAGTTAGTTGAACACATAATATCTAAATAAAATACTATTATATAGCTAATTGAGGCAATTATTTTAATTATGAGACATTGACATAGCAAAATAAATGATTACCAATTTACCAAACTAAATATTCAATCAAATGGAAATAAAAAAGATAGAAATAGAAAGATATGTAGGAAATAGAAAAGATATGTAGGAAATAGAAAAGATATGTAGGAAATAGAAAAGATATGTAGGAAATAAAAAAAGATATGTAGGAAATAAAAAAAGATATGTAGGAAATAAAAAAAGATATGTCAGTACCTGTTGCCACCACATTTTTTATAGAGCCACTGGTCAAACTCTGCCATGGACAGAGTCGGCCTCAGTCGAGCATACAAGTTTCCGATTCCCCAAACTGGAATTGGATTTTTTATGCCTCTGTGACTCCAATACGAGTAACATGATCTGAAAAAAAAAAGATATTGAAGATAAAAGGCTATAAGCAAACATTTATAATTTCCAAAAATTAAAAGATAGCTATTTCATGATATTATGTACCTACCTAATTGTTATAAATGATAATTAAATGATTGTTGACTAGTAAATTAATAATCACCTGAAATGTGCAAAAGCAAGCGAGAAGAGTAGAGCGAGAACAACTCCAAGAATTGGTAGAAAGAGCCAACCAACTGGTGATGAAGCAAGGGCTTCAGATACCATGGCTCCAAAATTAAATTCGGTTTGATTTTATTAGTCAATAAGTTACAATTAGAAATTTTCCATTATATTAAAAAGCTATAAAATACTGATAAAGAATTTAATTACTTCTTTACTTGAGTCATACAATTACATAAGTCGTACAATTACTTAAGTCGTACAATTAGTTAAGTCGTACAATTACTTTAAGTCGTACAATAACAAATTTACAATATTGTATTAAATTTTCATTAATAAAACAATTTTTTTATTATTATTATTTTGGAGCACCGGTTTATACCATATGGCTCCAAAGCCTCCAATTCTTAATGTACTATAATCTGATTATCTGAAAATTGAAATGAAAGATTTAGTCTATTTTGCTTTGTTAATTCCAGTCTGAAAAGAAGGTCACCTCAGACCCAGGATTTTTTGCAGAAATTGTGATTTGGGCGCAACAAATAACATGGAAACATAGGAATTAAATAGAACTTGGGCGCAGGATTAATTCACAAATCCTGCTGTACTTTTCAGACTGGTTTGTTATTACCTACTTATTATTCACATTTTCTGTAAAGGAATAGATTAATATTTCAGTTAAATAATAATTAGTTTGATAAATAAATTCAATATTTATATTAAGATGTATTACACAGTATTACTATTATCTTAAGACTTAACTTAATATATTTTAGTATTTTAATCTGATAATCTGAAATATAAGGATTAGTTTATAATTAATATTGCTTTATTATTGGTCCCATTTTCTGTAGAGGCCAGTCTGTATTTGGTACACAAAATTCCACTGACTTTTTGAAAAAGCTGAAAAAATCCACCATAAATTTCCAGTATTTAGCTGATCCACCAACATTTTACCCATTTTTCCACCGAAAATTAATGGTAACATAGGAATAAATAGCTAAAAATCCACCGACATTGCCAGAATATTATATTCAAAGGGAAAAAATTCCACCGACATGTTGGTGGAATTTACCACGAAATACAGACTGGTGTAGACTGTAGAGCCATAGAGGAATTATGGAATAGATATAAAATTTAGCTAAATAATAAGTTTGGTAAATCAATTCAATAATATGATGTATTATTATTATAATTCTATGTTGTTATTATTATTAAAATAATGAAAATGTTAAATGTTGAAAAAAATTTCCTACAAAAAATAAAGAATTTTTTCAATTCAATGAATTCATATAGGTAGGTAACTATTAGCTGTTTTTAATTATCCATAAAGAAGAAAAGGTGATTTTAAATGAAAAGGAAAACAACATTTCAGAGGCTGGAAAATAAAAAAGAAAATTGTAAGCCAATTTTTGAGCCAAAATTTGAAATTTCACAAAAATTCTGAGCCAAGTTCAAAGTTGAAAATTACAAGCCAAAACTAATGTGGGAACACAAGAATTAATTCAAAATTTTAAGCCAATTAGACATATGAGTTTTGACCTTTTGAATTTTGAAATTTAAGCCAAATTAATTGGATTACCAGACTGTATTTTTTTACCAGACTGGAGAATACTCAGAATATGGGACATTTTAAACATTTTCCGAGCTAACAACCAAGTAAAATAGTATGTCTCATAAACTCGCCATTTGTCTCTCCAGCTCTCTCCAAAATTCAACAAATTCTCTCCAAAATGATCAAATTTTCATAAATTCTCTCCAAAATAACATTGCAGCATAGGAGAAAAATAGATAAAACTCGCCATTTGCAATTGAAGAGCTCAAAATAACTGTCACAAACTCGCCATTAAAACGGCGAGTTTGGACATGCTTAATTACTTGGGCTAACAATCCTTAATTTCCTCCTATGTTTTACCAGTTCTTGCAATCTGGCTCTGTAAGTTTGTAACATGGAAGGAAAACTGGAAAAGTCTCATAAGTATCTAAAAGCTGAGCGGCTCACCACATTACGGCGCACCACTGTACTTTCTATTAATGACCTCAATGTGAAAAACTGTTATGTAGTTTGTTGTATCCGCTAGTTTGTTGTTCTGCACACTTCATGATTGTTTAATGACCTGGCAGGGGGGTTCGGGGGGTCCCCCGATACATCTACCCCAGTCTGCAGAATATGGAACATTTTTCCAAGACTCTCTGCGGGAGTTTTTGATTGAATTTTTAGAAATTTGAGATCTCTGCGGGAGATCTTGAATTAATTCCTATGTTACCATTAATTTAGCTGCGGCAGATTTTTAATTAATTCCTATGTTACCATTAATTTAGCTGCGGGAGATTCTGAATCTGCTACTGAGAGTCAGAGAGTAATTGTCTCTCAAATTAAAATCTCTGCGGGAGAAGAGACTCATTCTGCAGACTGGCATCTACCTAACGGCTAACTGATAAGTTTTTATTTACATCTCAGACTGAAAGTTTACAATAGTTACCCCATAAAATTACAATTACTGTTTTCTATGATGAATTTTATTTTCTATTCCAAATTAAACATCTCAATCAAATAATTAAACTGTGTAGTATAAACATTGGATTCGGGTACCAATTTGATACGACAATTACCTATCAAATTCACTCCATTTGTCATTAATCTGTATTCAAATTACCTATCTAATAGAATGTACAGTGGTGCGCCGTAATCTGGTGCGCCGTACTGGTGTGCGCCGCTCAGCTTTTAGATACGTATCAAAAGTCTTGCAGATGAATATATTTAATGACTAGTGAGAATCTTCTTGATGTACTCATATTTTATGATGGCATATCAATAATTTAATGTGCTAACAACTTAAATGTATAGCAGCTATATGTCCTAATCTTTTAGATGCTTTGTGCATGAAGGTGATGGCATTTGGCCCTCTTTTCCTTGACACCTAATTACCAACTAAGCAAAAATTGCAGAAACGATGTAACCACATAATAAACTAAAGTGCGGAAAATATTTAGGAAAGGTACCGTACAAATAACCAATACTCGTTACCTGATTATCTTATTTTGCATGTGCCACAATTGGTTGAATACGATGAATGTTATCAGGTCTCCTATTTTTAAAGTGGTAATTAATGATCAACATGAACCTTCTTAAGTCTTGTTATCTATACCACCGAGTTAATAGAACAGGTGCGCGCGTGTCTAAAAAAAATTATTCACATAATTACTAGTAATTAGGGTAAATCTCTTATGTGTAAAAATAAACTTTCTTAAATAAGCTACATATGGCTCCATACGCTAAACGAGAGTACCTTGTGAATTTGGCCATAAAGGATAAGGATCTTTGTTGATGAATAAAAAATATATAGATACATCAAGCTTTTATATAATTTCCCTTATTTATGAATCTTTTATATTCTGTGTTATTTAGTAATAAGACCAGGATAAGCATTGTAACTGGTCAATTGTGATTTACCTATATTAATGTTTATACTCTTGTTAGTTGTAACTTGTAAACGAATTGTATTTTAGTTAATAACTTAATATCCGTTTCCTATTTAAACTTACGGGCCTAGTTATTTTGTACAGTGCATGCAGACTGAACAGTCACTACAGTCATATTTCACATGTCCTTTTCCATTAATAAATTCATTTACCAATAAAAAATCCTTTCTGATATACTTTAAACCTATCCTATCGACCTAACCCTATATCATTTAAAGGTCCTCTCCAGGCTCCGGAAAAAAATTGAGTTTATAACATAATATTATAGAACTAAGGTCAACGATCATTACTCTGCAAACCGCGTACAATTCGGTTTTATATATATTTTATAATTTGTTTTTAAAGTTTTTTAATACTCTGTGAGCAACAATTGAGCGAATCACTAATCTGATGCTCAAGAAGAAGATTCTACACTCTTTGTTTTGATTACAAATTTGAATTTTATAAACCAACTATGAGTTTTAAGCCTTTATTTAAATTATTTTAGATATTAATTGTTCCCTAACGTATATAAACGTTTCTATTATAATTTCATTCATTTTTATACCTTTACATGAATATTAAATGGATTTATTAAACCTAATACCTAGTTGACAATCAAAACAAATGGTGTACATTCTTTTTCTTCAGGCTGAAAATTTCTTATATTAGTAAGTCGGAAGTAAAAAAGGTTTTGTAGAGTTTTGATTTTAAAAATCTTTAAAAGCATATAAAATTAAAAATACGATACTAAATTCGATGCGGTTTGCAACAAAATGATAAGAAACATCAGCCTCGTTAAATAAAGCAATAAAAATATTTGCTTGGAGGGGACCTTCAATCAAGCTAATCATAGTTACTAATATCATATTCATTTTATTAATAGGATCAATAAAACTCAGTAGGTATTGAAATAGTATTTACTCATATTTATCAGATGTAGGATTCATGCCTTTACACTACTATAAAAAAATCAAGTAACTATTTAATATACAAATTTTTATATCTATTGGATATCTATATATGTGTGTCTATTGGATATATATATGTATCTATTTGATATAGATCTTGATATATATTGTAGTTATGGGCCTATGGCTCAATTTTTCTATTATTAACTGATTCATGTGGTAACTCGGCAACGGACACTTGGCCGAAAGTAGATTTGGCGTAATTTTGGCCGAAATATTTTTTATTTAATGTGTGTCCATGAAATGCTTAATTAATATTTTTTATTAATTAAATTTATTATATTATTTTATTCAATATTTAATTAATATTTATTAATTTCATCAAATTGAAAGTCATTTTATAAAAAGGAAAATAAAATTTAATATGTACATTAAATCGTATCCATATTGACGAACTGCTAGCATATATTGCTCAACACGAGATTTTTTTTTAAATTATTGATTTCATCTCAAATATGAGGGGTAGAAAAAAGCTTTTCTTCATACTTTTGAACTTGTTATCATTGGTTGTTATATTTCAGACCAAGTTTTTATGCAATATAACTACTTCATGTTATAGAATACATTATATAAAGTTATTATTTTTGTAATGTTGCGGAAAAAAAAGTGTGCGACATAGCTTTCAACTTTCCTTTCAACTTGCACTTCAATTTTCAATTCAATTTTCGATTGAAAGAATTGAAATGAGAGGCATATAATTCTGTCCACATCTGGTAGTGAGTTTTGTTTCAACTTTGTTGCGGAGTGTAAACTCTGAATAATTGATCCTCAATTATTTATATTATATTCAATTAATCAATAAGTAACCTAAAGCTCGTGAGTTAGGAGTTACAATATGATGATAAATAAAATGAACATTTTCTATGATTATATCATAGAAAACTGTACCTATAATTTTCATAATATTATCTAGAAAGGTGGTTGTTTTGTTCTATTGTAAACTATAATATATTGATTAAAATAGGTTTCTATAATAACTAATTAATTTTCATTAGGAAACTTCAAGTGTGAAATCCCTAACTAATCGTAGGTGCCTATATATGTGTTAGGATTATTATTAATCATTTTTAATTAATCAGAGAGGTGATGTATCAGAAAGTTAGTTACCTAATTGCTAAAAATATATATGAATATATTATCTAGATGCTTAATTCAAGTTTTGTTCATGCTACACATTGGATTTTTCATGTACCAGTCTAGATCCAACATGAATAGTAATAGGCCTACTGTTTATAGCTAGAATAGGCATATAAACTATGAATAGGCCCACCGAGTACAAAACAGCGCTGAAATGCTCAGTGTGCGTGTTGCATTCGACGAGTGAGCGTGTGTGTGTTTGAACGAGTTGATTTTAAAATATACTATCATAAATACGCTAAAATTAGCTGATTTTCAAGACATCTGCTGCTTACACAAGGAAGGAATATGATTGAATTACATCTTAGGCAACGCTTACGAATAGCTGCAAATGAAGTCAAAAAAGAGTAAGTGAAAATATTTAGAGTGAACCAAGGAACATTGGAATCATGAAGGTCGGAAAAGTAGGTACATAAATAGTATATACTTTTTCTTATATGATCGTAAATATACGATTTTCGTTGTGTGCCATAATTCGTATGTTCATGGATCATTGAATTTCCATTGTATTTTTTAATTTTGTTATGTGCAAAATGAACTATTACACTATTTGAGAAATGATCATTGTTGGCAAGAAAGAAAGGTATGGAAAACAAAAGGATCGACTACAATTATATTAAAATAACGAAAAATCATTCGGTATGAAATTTCATTCATAATCAGATCATGAAAAACAACGTAACGATTATGGAAAATAAAATCTAACTTCTGAAGTTATTTATTGATGTATTTTACATATAAAATTACGAATTACGTTAATAGATTCAGGGTCTGAATAATAAATTATTTATACATTAATTATCGCATTAATTGTTTAACAGTTCAATTAAATATTAAATGATTTAATATTCATTTATCGTCCTGAAAACATGTATGCTTGCAATTATTACTATCACATTTAAATAGGAAACATTTTTTTTCTCGAGAATGCGCCGCGCGTTTTTAGGATCTTTAAAATTTGCGACAATCTCGAGAGTGTGCAAGGGTCGTGTGCGCCAGTTGGCGATCGGTACGTTCTCGAGATTGCGCAAGTGTCAGTTCGGAGTAAGTAAAGTTAGCGAACCAGAGTTCGTTAACTTTATTTGTTTATGTTATTAAATATTTGACCAATAATTGGAATAAGAATATAATTTTGGAATCATAGATACCACATTAAAGGATTTAAGCAGAAGATTTTTCCATTTTTTAATCAATTGTTCTTCACAACTTCAAAATGGATCACGTTTTTCCATCGATTCTTTCAATTAATGAAATATGCAAAATTAATGTATAATCATTAGTATTATCATTTATAATGTTGTATTTTTATAAAATACTGAAGCAAATATTTAATAAAAACAAAAATACAGTTTTCTGGTCCGTTCTCTTTACTTGCTCCGTTTATTCTTATCAATATCATGCAAATTTGTGGAAAACTTCTCTAAATTTTTTTTTAATTTAAAAGACGATATTTTATATTAAAAACAAGAGGAAAACAAATGAGGTTAAATGCAAACGTTTTGCAGAATGTTTGATACCTATCTCAGTGAAATTAAAATAGAGGCCACCCGTTTTTTACATGCGTTACTTTTTAATAATCGCTAATTTATTAGGCAGTAAATTTATGGACAAATTGTTAAATCGACTTAGGAACATTAAATATTGAATAAAATGATGTCATTTCATTTCTAAAATTCGATTCAATAAATTGTAACTCTAAACTGCACCGCCATCTTGTTAGGTACAACAAATGATAGAGCGCATGCGCAACATATCGCTAACTTTGCACTGTTTGTTTCTATGCTCTTTATTCACTTTCTATTTTAATTAATAATAAATTTGTTTAATTTCTATTTAGTAGTTATTCTTATTAATTGACGTGTTTGTAGGCTCCAGTACTACAGTTACTGTTTATAACTTTGTTGAAAGACAGCTGAAACAACAGGTCGCAACGCCATTGCTGCCGGTGCGGTGAACCACTGAACATGCTAGTTATATGTATATATAATAATATGCATTTTTTTCTGGTTGTTCGTTGTATTTCAAACGAATAAATGTTTTACGTGTATATTACTAATTAGTTAGTAATGATTAACACTTTTTTTTTTACAAAAATGCAAATATTTTAAATAAGTTTAGTGCCCTTTCATTCAGACGTTATTTCATTTAACATTATTCTAAATGTGTTTCTATTTTACAGGTTCAACTCTTTTGTTTTCTGGCAACCCTCGTACAAATCTGAAGAAAGTATTTACTCGGATGCACTGAACACCATCTGTTATATTTGTTCGAACAAGATGGAGATGGAAGACTACTTCACACTGCTCCTACCTTGCAAACACATGTTCTGTACAGACTGTTTCAAGGATTTCTCCGATGCTCACACTAATAAAATGTGAGTGGTAAAACGTTGTAATGATGAATACAACGGAATTTAATCATCCTCTCTTGTGGTTGGATTTAAAATGAATATTCCTCTTCATCAGTTTCAATTGGGAAGTGTCAGATTGGTTCATTACTAGGGCTGTGACAATATTGCGTTTAAAATCATAGATCTTAAAAATATCATATACGAAACGATTCATGGACGAAACTAAATGGAATGGTATTGACAGTTTCCTGACCATTTTCACCACCCATCAATTAAGTTGTTTTTATATTCACAAGAATAAATAAAAAATTGAAAATTTAACTGTGGATGGAGTAGGTTTTAACAAACAAAAATAATTTAACAAACTTCAAAGAAACATGAAGGGTGAACCTTTAATATTAGTTTAAATATACGAGTTGGGTACACTTTTTTGTGGGTCACCCATTATAGATAATAATTAACCCAATTGAAATTATATTGATAAAAAAATAAAGCCGAAATTACCTAATTCGGGTCACTAATTCAAAATCACCTATAAATATTCAATCAAAAATTAGATTAGGTTACATTTAATTAACTACAGTTTTTGTATCGTTTTTTATTCTCTCAGAGAATGCAGTTACTGCTCTGTTCCAACTGCTAGAGTCATCATTAAGAATTACCAAGCAAATGTCAGCAACATAAAGGATCTCACGCTACTCCATCAAGTTAAGAAATCGGATCCTCCTTTTTACAGCACTGTTAGGACGATTAGCCTTTCTGGCGAACCGTTCATAACCCATCCAATGACAAATGCGTCGATGTTCTTAACACTTTGTTGCTATGTTTGTTTTTCGCTCTCCTTTGAGTTTAGAGATATATTTACCTTGCCTGTGAAGTTTATAATTTTAACTTACACAATATCTGTATCAATGGTATACCATTTGAGCATTATCAAAATGAGTCTTCTTAATATGAAAAATAAAGATATAAGAGAGATGCCACAAGTAATACTGATTCCTCTGTTTTATCTTTTCCTCACTACCAGTTATTCTCCATTAGTAATCAGCTTCTATTTTAAAGACTTCTTATGTTACATGATCAACGAAACATTAAAAATGGGCATATTTGACCAAATTTTATTTTAATTAAATATATTTATAGTTGACAACTTGACAGTATCGTTCAGATTTTTTTTCCCTTAATATCTGAGAGTTACTAAATTTGGAAAAAAGAAAATGTTTTTGTTCGTATCAAAATTTTACTTAAGCCAATAGAAAACGAGTCTTTTCATAGAAAACCAAAATATTAGGGGTAACTTCAACGCTTCACTTTTTCACTTAGAGAGATGTTACAGGATTCATTTGAAAGAGCAAGAGTTGCTCATGTAACGTTAGGATGTCTGAAATTGAAAGTTTTGTTTGGAAATTTTAATTGAATTTTTTGGAAACTTCTTTGTTTTTTACTTATTTTTTTACTTCTTTTAGCTATCATTTCTTTTAATTCAGGTATCTAAATAACCTCAATTTAGTATATTATAGACTACCTCTTTCCATTTCAAACGAGTCCTGCCACGACTCTACAACAAAAATAGACAGAGATGTAAAGCGACAATCAACCCAGCATGTAAGTTTTCAGGAGAGACTGAAACATCTCTACCATCAGGTCACCTCGCTCTAAATTCTAAAAGGACATGTCACTTAGACTGCGACATATCCTCCTCAGTCGAAAGTCAGTGCAGCACTGATTTTTTATTGGAGCCTAGAGTGCTGGGGTGGTTTTATTTCCCCCAAATAAACTCCCGCACCTCTTCTGATGTGTGGAAGGCGGATGCGTTCCTAGTTGCCCCTCCACTGTATGCACTACAGACAAGCTATGGCTGTAATATTTGCAGTGTATTCTACTGCCTACTGTGTAGGTGTGTTTTAGGCATTAATTTTTTTTCGTTTATATACTGAGTTGATGTGAAAGCTGAGTTCTTCTGGTAGACAGGAATGATTTATTCCATTGATCTTTGAACTGTTGTAAATTGGATATCTTCTTATATCTACCATGTTGCGAATAATATTCTTATTACGATAATTTTAATTTTATAGTTTTATAGTGTAGCTATCAGCTTATTCTCTATAACTGCTAGGTCTTTAATTATTGTCGACTGTTTGTATTAAAAAGTTCCTAGTCTTCGACTCAGCCATTCACCGCTTAACATTTTCTGTTGGTTTAGCTACAAACTTACTCCATGCCTGCACCGATCAGAACGAAGCAAACCAGAGGAAATACAGCCACCGAAGAGCAATTTCCCACAGTCCTGAGTCATTGTCTAAGCTTCAAATACAATTTTCTTTCGAACTAATCTAAATCTCTTGTATTCTTTATTTTGTTTAACTGAAATACCTGCTGTCGTTGAGTATTTCTAATTAAATTTAAGATATCATTTAAATAGATTTATAATTAGGAAGTTCATTTCATGTGTAATCAAACTGTTTAAACTTTAAATTAATTAATTGATCAATGTGTTTATTGCAGAGTCCTAGTAGGTCAACCAAGGATCCTATAAGTAAAATGTACCTATATGAAACAAGTTTTGGGATTTTATTTATTTTTCCTGATATCAGTTATTAAATAATAAACATGTTCATCTAACTAAATAGAAATTCTAGAGAGACAGATCAATAAACATGTTGAAATATACAATAGAACATAATGGGGAACATAATTACCGTTTGTAGACATAGAAAACGGAGACAATTTTTTGAGGTGATCATTTCACTAGGTATAACTACAAAAAACATCAATATTATTATTCAGATGAGGTTATTAGAAGCAGTTGGTTCAGAAATTCAACATATCATTTTTAGAATAAGTTCCGTGTTATCGCAAATAAAACAGAAATTTTCGAACAGGTAAACATCTTTATATAATAATCGGGGTTGTGACTATATGCGTTTAAAATCATAGATCATGAAGATATTATAGATGGAGAGAAATAAAGAGTATTGAATGGTTCTGTACCAGCGGTATATAGTATTCGATACCATTTATTTAGTTTCGTCTATGATATTCCTAAGATCTATCCTAATAATACCTAATCATTATTTAACTTTTCTTTCAATGTAGAACCAACCAATAACTCGGAACTTACTTACTACCAAAAATATAAATCTTCATTTTATAGTTTCACTTTTTAATTTTTTCGATTATATCTTGTATCCCCAATAAATTTTATATAACTTTTTTTTTAATTCATTACAGATACTTTGAAAATGATTCACGTACTGAATCGAAATGTCAGATTTTATGAATTATGAAAAATGTTCCTTTGTTTTAGCATTCTCCTTAATCTTAAAGTGGAGCAGAATTCAGGTAAATTTTATTCGACACCAAACATATTTCACAGAACATAAAATCACATTTTGTTCAATGTAATAATTACATAAAACAAAGTGTCTGTTTATTACCTTCGCAGAATGCGGGAAGTCATATTTTAGCCGTCGTTTATTTATTTATTTATCATCTTGTTATTCGCTTAACTGAAAAAGTGTTCAACCAAATTGCCTGAAATTTGGTGAAACGATTGGTCAATGTCCAGTGACCTGCTGGTAGAATTTTGGGAGTGATCCGGTCAAAGGTCAAGGTCATTTTATAACTCAAAAAGTATTGAACCATATTGCATGAAACTTGGTGGGATGATTGGTTATCATCCAGTTAGCAGTTAATTAGATTTTGGGAGAGAACGGGCCAAAGCGGTGGCGAAGGTATGCGCTCTACCGAGTACACGTAATCTAGTTTTGTTTGAGATGTCTAGAGAGGGTTTATAATTACAAAAGCAGTGTTATATCCTAACTATTTGATGTGAATGCTAACTTTTCAACTCTATACAGGGTGACCCACAGAAAAGTGTACCCAAGTTTTAATTAATAAAAATATTGTATTTAAAGTACATAAAAAATTAGTTGATAATATTAAAAATTAATTCTTTTTACATGTATCCACACTACCACCGTCATTGCTTTTAGGATTTAAGGGAGCGTCTCACTTTTTTACTTTTTTTGTTTGTTTGAAGAGTGAGAAGCTTGATTTACTCAGATTGATTATAAAATAAAAATAGGAAAAAATTTACCTAAGACATTTTTTCAAATCCCCCCCCATTCTCCCTCTCCCTGAAAAACAGCAAAATTTAGACTTTTTGTAAATCCCTACTCCTCCCTCATTTTTTAGCTTAGAGAGATAGGGTTGGTTTCATTTTGTTCAGAATTTTGCACTTTACTCTAGTACGACCGTTTCATCAAATTCGCATTCCCACCAAAAAAATAATAAAAATTAAAAAAGAAATTGATTATTTTTGAAATATGGTAACATTTCCCCATACACTTTTTTAAAAGTTGCGAAATAACATATCAACTGATCGTACTTTTGTAGACAACCGAATTCTGAATAAAAAGAAAAAAAACAAGTCTCTATTATTTCAAATTTCGGTGAGACACTCCCCTTAAGACTGTTTGTTGCAATATTTATATTAATTAAAAGTCGGGTACACTTTTTTGTGGGTCACCCTGTATATCTTTGCAACATAATGGTGAGAACATCTTCGACATCTTTTTGTTTGTCATACGTTGAGTGTTCATCATCGGACACCTTTTGAAGATTTATAAATAGTCTGCAATAGAAGATAATTTATGTAGCAATAATTATTATATCCATTATTAAACTGACCTAATTAAACAATAGCTATAGTCTCCATTGCAAATTTAAACTATGATATATTTCACCAAATGTTTTGAAGTGCACTTGCACTAAAGTTCCAACCTCCCAATAAATGATGATTTAGATGTTCATGGATGCAAAAAAGCTACTCTCTCTATTCAGTCACCAAAGAATATGACTGAAGATACCATCACCAAAGAATATGACTGAAGATACCAGCACCAAAGAATATGACTGAAGATACCAGCACCAAAGAATATGACTATAGATATAAATAGGTAGTTCTTTAAAGCTTGAATGATGGTTAAAAGTGAAGATTTATTATTATCATGATGTCTGAATAAATACTATTCAGTATTAATTGTAACGTTTAGTTGTTGGTATGTTTAAGTATATTTAAGGTATGAATTAATTATATAATTCATGGATTAGATCATTCATGGATTAGGTACTCCTGACAATATTCTCTACGCAAAGATTCTATTCTTCTTTTGCAACAAGTTCCATCGCCAATCTCCTTCGTTACTTTAATTCTTCTCTGACAACGGGTCACCGCTATACTAATAGTAGGGTTGTGACAATATGAGTTTAAAATAATAGATCTTAAGAAAATCATAGACGAGACGAAATGAAATGGAATCGAATACTATATACCGCTGGTGTAGAACGATTCAATAGTCTTTTATTCAATCCGTCTATAATATTTTCAGGATCTATGATTTTAAACGCATATTGTCACAACCCTACTAATAACGAATGTATCAATCGTAAGACCTCAAATCACATATGGAAACTCCGTCGCATTTAGACGCATCCAATTTATCTCAAAATCTGTCGAACGAGTTGGAGGAGCCAAATATCAAGCAGGCGCAACAGATCAATCGTATAATGATCGTACGAAGAAAATACCTATTTAGATTATCAGATGTATCGTTCCGATCAGATATCAATTGTAGATCTTAAGGTCCCCTCCAAGCAATTTTTTGATATTTCTTTAAAGGTCCCCTCCAAGCAATATTTTTTATTGTTTAAATCAACGAGGTTAATGTTTCTTATCATTTTACTGCAAACCCCATCAAATTTGATAGCAGATTTTTAATTTTATAAGCTTTTAAAGATTTTTATAATCTAAACTCTATAAAACCTACTTTACTTCCGACTTGCTAATTTTCAGTATGAAGAAAAAGAATGTACACCATTTGTTTTGATTGTCAACTAGGTATTAGGTTAAATAAATCCATTTAATATTCGTGTAAAGTTATAAAATTGGATAAACTTATAATAGAAACGTCTATATACTTTAGGAAACAATTAATATCTAAAAGACGTAAAGGAAGGCTAAAACGCATTGTTTGTTTATAGAATTCAAGTTTGAAATCAAAACAAAGAGTGTACAATCTTCTTCTTCAGCGTCAGGTTAGTGATTTGTACAATTATTGCTCACAGAGTATTGAAAACTTTAAAATAATAAAATATATACTGAACCGAATTGTATGCGGTTTGCAGAATTATGATCGCAGACCTTAGTTCTATAATATTATGTAATAAACTCATTTTTTCCCAGAGCCAGGAGAGGACCTTTATGATTTATCTGATCTTGTAAACCAGTCTTAGCTAGAATACAGTTAATTATGGAGAGTAAATAGAACATTAGCCATTTATAGCGAAAATATCAACATATGTTAGAGCGACTGCAACAAACCTACAGGTGAACTAGATGATAGAGTTGGTAAATTTGAATCTCAGTGTCATTACTTTTATTCCCTGTAATAGGATCCCTGATAATTTGACCCCCTGTAATATGGACCCTGCCAATTTGACCCCAGGTTAGTTGACCCCCTGTAATATGGACACTGGTATTTTGACTCCCGGTAATATGGACACTGGTAATTTAACCCCCGGCAATATGGGCACTGGTAATTTGACCCCTGTAATATGGACCCTGCCAATTTGACCCTAGGTTAGTTGACCCCCTGTAATATGGACACTGGAATTTTGACTCCCGGTAATATGGACACTGGTATTTTGACTCCCGGTAATATGGACACTGGTAATTTAACCCCCGGCAATATGGGCACTGGTAATTTGACCCCCTGTAATATGGACCCTGCCAATTTGACCCTAGGTTAGTTGACCCCCTGTAATATGGACACTGGTATTTTGACTCCCGGTAATATGGACACTGGTAATTTAACCCCCGGTAATATGGGCACTGGTAATTTGACTCCCGGTAATATGGACACTGGTAATTTAACCCCCGGTAATATGGACACTGGTATTTTGACTCCCGGTAATATGGACACTGGTAATTTAACCCCCGGTAATATGGGCACTGGTAATTTGACCCCCTGTAATATGGACCCTGCCAATTTGACCCCAGGTTAGTTGACCCCCTGTATTATGGACACTGGTAATTTAACCCCCGGTAATATGGGCACTGGTAATTTAACCCCCGGCAATATGGGCACTGGTAATTTTACCCCAGGTTAGTTGACCCCCTGTAATGTGGACACTGGTATTTTGACCCCCGGTAATATGGACACTGGTAATTTAACCCCCTGTAATATGGGCACTGGTAATTTGACCCCAGGTTAGTTGACCACCGGTAATATGACCACTGATAATTTGACCCCCGGTAATTTGACCCTCAGGTAATTTTGAAGCGATTTAAAGAGTAAAGAAGAATATGTTTTGAAATGGATAAACATATAAATTTATCTTAAAATCCTAAGCATGGTTATATAATTTTGACATAATCTTTCACTAAGTGCATCATCCAAGAATTATACAACGGGGGTCAAATTACCAGGAGGTCAAATTACCGGTCACTGTGAATTGTATTTTTTAAAGATTTTCCAATATGGTTGAAAACAGACCGAACAAAAGGGTACATAATATTTTTTACTTGTTTTGATCGAAGAGTGAAAATCTGACCATAAAAATTATTTATGATCAGTGCACATGTAGTCTGCATATGTACTCAGCTGTATGTATATACTCTGAAATTAAATGATTAATTATATTTTAACCGAATTTAGCAGGTGATAATTACATCTGCGAACTAACGATTAATTACATCTGCGAACTAACAATTAATTACATCTGCGAACTAACAATTAATTACATCTGCGAACTAACGATTAATTTTTCAATGCAGTGTGAAGGTGTAGCATCAGATGAAGGCTGCTTAGTATAATTCTCCAATAGATATCTTTAGTGCATTCGGAGATCCAAATTACCAGTTAAGATTTAAAACTAACCAAATAATACCCGTCGTGTGTTTATTTATTTATTTATTTGGTGTCCGCTTCTTAAAGGTCCTCTCCACTCTAATTAAAAAATCTGTAATTGCTTTAAATTTGTAGAGCTAAGGTTATGTATCACAGTTAACTGAAAAGAAATCGATCAAGTATTCGGTTCATAATTAGTTATATAAGAAATATTCAACTTTCACTCTTTCTAAGATTCAATAGAAGAACAAGGCTTCATTTTAACTTATCACGTGTTATCGTAAATTTGATGGTAATTAGGTATATAGGTTCATTTATTTAGGTACCTAATGTGTTTTTTTAGGGTAATGGTATTTAGATACCGGTATAGGTAGCCATTTATAATGTGTCTGAAAGCTTTATTATAGTTTTGATATTTTTTCAAGATTCAATGAATCTTTTTTCTTAGCATGGAATTCTGAAGTTAGAAGTAAAATCACAAGAATAACTTAAATTGCATGTTCTGGTAAAAATATAGAACCAAATTTGAAATGGTTTGCATTTTTGTAACCACTAACCATAGTTCTAATGAACAGACTAATAAAAAAAATAGAGCGGAGGGGACCTGTAAACCATATATTCTTTAAAAAAAAAGGTACATGTGTAGGTTGGAAATCTATGGGCAGACCACGAAAAACAATTAAGAGAGATGATATCGTTTGATCACTAAATTGATGAAGGGGAGCTTAAAGTTATAGTATTAAATCTATCTTTCGACAAACTGTGACTCGTCGATTGAATAAAGAATAATTGCTTGAGCACCTGCAGTCAGGTGTTGAGAACACAAAGAAGTCGTTCTTCCTTGCAACTGAACATGTGTTAGGGTCCAAAATACCGTCCTTAAAATATTAAACAGTCCTTATGATTTGTGTGGTTCTGATAGCAGGAGATGGGTTCGTAGAGGGAAGAAAAACTACCACCTTTTCCCTGCTTCGCACTTGCGTTTTTAACAGAGCGAAAAAAGTGCGTCGTTTGGTGTTTCAGCTTCTAAAAAGTTTTATTATTATGTGCCCAGTGTGGTTGTGATCAGTGAAATTAAACAAAGAAAAAGTTGTTAAACCCTATAGCTTATATACAGTGTACGATAATGAAGTACTAAACTACTTATTGGAAATATATTTCACGGAATTAGGAAATAGAAAAATAAGTTTTGTTCTTGATCTAATCAACGAACTTTACATTTTAGTCTGTCAAGCAGTTTAATTATGGAGAGTAAATTCAATGTAATAAATTATAGAAGTAGCTACAGTTTATTTCATCATTGAATATTATCACCATACAACCTTTTACCTAAACTAAATTATGTTTTAGCTCAACAGTTTACCTACACTTCTCCCCCTTCACTTCTCCACCTTCACTCCCCCACCGTAATTTATTTAATTTGAATACACTTGTTTTCGTTTTTTTAAGATTCAATATTAAATATATAAATATTCTTATTGTTAATCTGTATTTATGATCCAAAACTGAACAAATAATTATTAATCAATCAGGTCAAAATCAAATTAATTCAAAGTTTATCATCCCATAAATGGTTTGCTTATCTTTAGGGCCCGATCACACGAGCGTTTTTGACTTTGAGGAAATTATTGTTAAAGTTTCGTTTTGCATGCAGCGATTAATACGATCATCGCTCAGTAATTATCGTCCAGCGATTATAGCTGAGCACTACTTCTGTGCTATTCCTTTGGGGCCGTTTTGCAACGTGCGATTATCGCTGAGCTCTTATTCAATGTATTCCTATTTCCAGGCGATCATTGCTGAACGATGATCGCAACAATCGCTGCATGCAAAACGTACCTTAAACCCATTTCATATGTATCCATGTTACGCGACGCTTTTCGAGCGTTGAAAACGCCGCAAAACGCTCGTGTGACATGACCTTTATTTGTCAGTTTTGTGTCAGTCACGCTTTTAGTAATACTCAGAAATTATGTTACATATGTTAACAGGTGGTAGTATGAATGATTCCAGGACAATAACCCCCCGTGCAAAAAAAAACCCTCGGTCAAAAACCCCCCGTGCAAAATACCCCCCAGACAAAAAAAAACCCGTGCAATAAACCCCCCGGACAAAAACCCCCCAAGCAAAAAAATCCCGGTGCAAAAAACCGCCGGTCTATATAAATAGCATAATTCATTTTTATTGATATATTAAACATTATTCAATGCGAACCAATAATGATTACATTTTCTTCGAAAATATGACAAATATTTTGCAAAATAAGGTATAGCCAATTACCTATTTTATAGTAAAAATAAGTACAGTATACATTTTGTCACTATCAAACCTGGCCGGGGGGGCAAGCCCCCCCCCAAACCCCACCAATCGGACCGCTAACCTAACCTTAGGTGCACTATATCTCTTTATATTTATAGCATATAGTAATTTTATTAATAAAAAATTAAAGAAAATTAATTAAAATGAATTATGCTATATATATCGACCGGGGGTTTTTTGCTTGGGGGGTTCTTGTCCGGGGGGTATTTGTCCGGGGGATTTATTGTACGGGGTTCTTTTGTCCGGGGGGTATATTGCACGGGGGGTTTTTGACCGCGGGTTTTTTTTTGCACGGGGGGTTATTGTCCTGTCACCAGTATGGATACCAATTATTATTTAAGTGGAATATATAGCTAATTACTTTAATTGAATTAAAAAAAATTTATAATTTGTAGTATAAATTCGTAAAGAATTATTTATAACCTTGGTCTTAAAAGTTAGGTCTAGGATATGAATAAAATATTACCATCATTTTTCAATTAGTAACTTCATGTAAATCTGAGGGCACAGACTAAAGAGTTGATAGTTAAATTACACCAATATTGATAGTGATGCAATTGAGAACATGTTATTCTTAACGGGTAAGTACACTTAGTTAAAATATATAATCTGATATTTTCCATGAATAAAGGTAAATGCTATTTTTTCTACAGGGCAATTTTTTTTCTACAGCCACAGGGCAATCTCGTGCGGCTCTCATAGGTAATTCTATGGCCACCCCTGCTATGTACTAAACTCACACTCTATCGTAATAATGTATAGATTATTGGATTTTTATGATTGATTTCATCCTTTGTATACCGTCTAGCTGTGTAGCAGAGCTCTATTTAAAGTATTTATATATATAGAAATATATTTAAAATGTACATACGTACATTCAAGTATTTAATACTCAATGTATTATAATAGTGCGAACCCGTGCAAAAGGCCAGGTGTAACGGGTTTTCAGACAGGATTTGCACGATAAGACTTCTATAAGATGACTTGAAGCAGATGAGATGCACAAATAATTAACTGATAATTTTTATTTTTTACATTTTGCGTCTGCTCAATATAATGTTGAAATGATTTTAAATTGAGAGTGCAACCTATAATATTCTATTAAGGGCCGTACACACGCAGGGTTTTTTCAGTCTTTCCACCGGACTTTTAGCTAAGCTCCTCCCACTTTTTCCACGAGACTTAAATTTTGCACCGAAAGTCCGAGACTTTTCAACAACCTACATGTTCTATTATTTTCCCCCAATCAAGAGGTGCAATTTTGTAAATCTTCGTATAGCTACTGTCAACTCATAATATATATTGTAATAACACGATTGGTGTTCATTTTATGACAAACTTTGCTCCATTCATTTCTTTACCTTTGAGGTAAAGAATTCTCATATTTTCCTTTTTATAAAAGACTGCCAGTAAAATTGATAATAGTAATGTTTCTTTAAACTTCTTTTAGTATAGTATATTTTAGTATAATAACATATTACTATCTTTATTTCATTTATTTCAACATATTACCTATTAGCTATTACTTTTATTTTATTTATTATAACGCAATACATATGGTACCTAGTACCTATACGTATTAATACTTTTACCTAAACTTTATATACCTATTAGCTAAATTACATTTGTTGAGTGGGTTAGGTTAATCATTAAATCAAATTAAATGAAAATAATCTCTGTTAGCTTATAACTAATTATTGTAATAAACTTCATAAAAATTATCAAACCAAGTTAATTAGTAACCAAATAATCTTAGTAATCTAGGTAGGTAGTTCGTTAGTAATTAATAAATCTAGGTAAAAGTAACTAACCTATATAATTAGTAAATATCTAACCCAGGTAATTAGTAATTTTAACTATCCAAGGTAGTTAATAGTTACTAACTACCTATAACCTAGGTTAGTTAGGTACCTAGTTTAAAAAATGTGGAGAGCTTATGTCGCCGATATGAGTAGTTAATTGCACATGTAAATCCACGAGATTCAAAAGTCAATCCACGTGTGGATGCTATTGACTTTTGAATCAAAAGTCTGGTGGAAAAGCGGAGAAAAAAGTCTGGTGGAAAGACTGAAAAAACCCTAACTGTATACGGCCCTTTAGACTTTGAATGTTCTCTATAGTTCTACTTTGACTAAATTTGCGTGCAATATAAACATAAAAAGTTATTGATGAAAATTGTATAATCACCTAAAAAAATTGTTTTACGTGATATTTTTAATTGTTTTAATTTAATTTTTTATTCCTTGCGATACTACTATTTGTTCAAAATTTATGGTATGGATATTTGAAAACAATAGTGTCCAGATATGAGTGGATAACCATAATAATTAGCATATTATATGCAATTCAAACAGAACAAAGAAAAAAGATTGGGAAAAATAGACATAAGCTAGAAAATATCATTAGTCTTATAGAAGATCAAATACGTTTATTATTATAATTTTCGAGGTTTAAAAGTTGTCCCTATCCACTACGAGGTGATCCAAATAGACATGAAGAGAAGAAGGCCTCGTATAAGAGGGGACTGTGAAAGTACGCACCATGCACTAGGTCGACTACTCGGCCACCACAGGTAACCATGTCGACCCAGCGCATGGATGGCAAGAATAGACACCCATGGATAAGAGACCTACACAGTCAGTCTGCTTACCCATGGATATAGCAAGGCAGAAAGAAGAGGAAATAAGTAGAAGAAGAAATTGAGGAAAGATACAAAGGGTAGCTGAAAAAAAGGGCGCCACACTAAACAAAACCTACAATATAACAAAAAGAAGGCCTACCTAGATGTAGCCTCGGGACAACGAGGGGGGGATCGCCAATAATGTTTCAAACCCCTAGTCTGATAATCAGACCCCTTCCCCCAGATCAAATACATATACAAACTGATGATAGTGATGGCTTCATTCACTCACCGTCACTTGAAGTACAATTCAGATGCCTAATAGTTTGAAAACCAAATAGATCTACTACTATTTGTTTGATTCAGTTGACTTTACTCACGTTAATTTCCATAACCTAACCTCATTAAAGATTTTAAACTATTGTCCTGATGATTGAATGATATGATTCAATAACACTTGAAGAACTTTTATCTTTGATTTCAGTAACTGTTCACGGTCGGTTCACTGCCAGAATTGACTTTCAGTAATGTCTTAGATTTCACATTTTTATGCCGTGCTTTCTTCTCAAAGTCGAAATTTGAAAGCACTAAAATAAATATGATTGACTATTTTTAAAGGGCAGTAAATATTTGGACAAAGTTTTATCTATTGTTGATAAATCATTCTAAGGATATTAATAATTTAATTTAATATTAACAATCCTGTCTGCATGAGTGCTTCTTCGATTCTTGTAATTAATATCCGTTTGGGGTCAATAATATCTCCTTTGGTTTGGAATCAGACGGTAGCCATGCTTTACACGTGCGTTTTTTAACACCGCGGGAAAAGAGCTCCTCTTAAAATGTGTTCACACTTGCATTTTTTTATCACTGAAGAAAAAATCACATCAAAAGAAATATATTTCGTCGCTGAAACATCAAACGACGCGTTTTTTCCCCACGATGTTAAAAACCGCAAGTGTGAAGCGGGCATTATACTCATAGTCATTACATTAATAAATTACTTCCAGATCTTTTCATTTATATAATTAAGTAATTTATAAAAAGATAGTACAATTGTATATTTATCCAAAGCAGTCGTCACCGAATTCTACACAAAAACCAAACTCAATTTTAAAAATTAGACTCATATTTTATATCCATCTATTTTCATACTTTCATTTCAGAAATAGACAATTAAAACAACCTAGAATGTCGGTACCTGATGAGCGTTGTAGCTCGCAAGCTAACAAATATCAATTATTATCACCCGAATACACTGATGAAGAGTGTACACCAAGAAACGAAAATCTTGGTACTTTGGAGGAAGGAAATCTCCCTAAATTCGAAGAAGAAGGTAACAGTTACTTTGAAAGTGAAGATGCACTACCTACCTCCATGGATGACGTGATAGATTCAGTCGGTACCGGTCTCAACACTCTCCTGTACCTCATCATTGCAGTCCTGTGTACGTATATCTGGTGTTGTTATTCGTTTTCTGGAATTAATATAAGAATATTAATCTGATATAACGGCGATTCCCCTTGGTAATAGTTATTAAAGCAAAGTTACCATAAGACACCTTTATTCGATATAATGAGTACATGAGAAATTTTTACAAGTAGATGTAGGTATGGTTGGACACTGTATCAGCTTCTGTGTACTTGTGCCATCATTTTGACGTCTGATTCGCTAGTAGAAGTAGGTATGGGCTCTATATCACCTTCTACGTACTAAATCGTAGTCAATGTTTTCAAAATTCTGGGTTTCAGTTATTTCTTTCGGTGCCGTTAACTTGTTCATAGCCGAGTTTCAAGTTCCAACACTGAATTTCACATGTCTGGATTCGACAACTAAAAATTTTGATGTTTCACCAGTAGAAGGGTAAGTATATCTCAATAAAGAGGTTGGATTGACCAATATTATATTTTGTAGCCAATTCGACGTATTCAAGAAAATGAAGGAAAACTGAACTTTAATAGAAGAAATTGCAATCCTATTTCCCGTTTTCGAAACTAGATGGCAGTGCAAACATTTTTGAAACAGAAAATTGCGAAAGTGGTGTATCTTATTGTATGTATAATATCTTATCTTTGGTTGTAAAATAGGCAGACTAAACATTGAAATGCGTTCCTATTTTAGCTCAGAATGCGAAGTTCAACACATGAATAGAAGTGAAAATGTTGAAAGAGGTTCAATTGAGCAGTGCACGAATTTTTCCTATAATAATACAATGTTCGAAACCTCTTTGACTGAAGAAGTGAGTACTACAAAATGAAATATTCTTCATTAAAGTATAATTTGGATGAAATAGGTGGCATATATATATAGATGTATTCCAATTAACTAAATTGTTATCATGTAATTCTCTTGCCAGTATGATTTGGTTTGCTCTAAATCTGGCTACAGGGAGATCTACAAAATTATTTTCTTCTTCGGTTTGAGTGCTAGTTCTTTGCTGGGTGGTGTTCTGTCAGACAAGTAAAAAAAATATAATTATAATAGAGGTCATCATTTAGTTTTTACAATCATATTAATAGATTCAAGCGCAGATAAATTATATCCCTACTTCCGATTAGGTATGGTCGTCTACCAGTGTTGTGGTACACCACACTTCTCATGACCTTATTGACTATTTTGTTAGTCACTCTTCGCAGCTTCGCGGCCATCTTGCTCTGCAGATTTTTCTTGGGTTTCCTCTGGTCATTTCTGATGAACGCAGTCTATACATTAGGTAACTAATCCTCTCGTCTTAGAAACCTACATATATTAATTAAGATCATGGAGAGAAATGTGAAATATTGATGTAGACTTACAAAACCCTAAAACTAATTCGAAATATTTGTTACTAAAATGTACACTAACTTTCTTGTTTACAGCCATGGAAGTATCTCCTTCAAATTGGCGTTGTGTCTTCGCACAAGCTATGGCTCTACCTTTCTCATGCATGGTAATGATTTTGCTACTAAAGTAGGGTCAACCAGTTAACAAACGGATCCAATTAGGTACACATGATATATTTCCAAGAATATCTAACGAATAACATCCATCCAAAAAGGTCTCGCTACTGGGCTTGATTGCGTATCTGAGTAGAAGATGGCGCCACATTCAACTTTGGTCATCAATTCCACTTTTCGTTCTCCTGATTTTCTCAAACCCAAAGTAAGTGAAGTAACCTCCCTCACATCCTACTTTTCAATTACCAAATCTTTTCAATGACTATATAATGCATTTGAATAATGATAAATACTAAAGGTATTGAAAATAGTCATAAAACTTACCTGTAAGGAAGTAATATAATCTTTTGTCCACTCCTACCTCCTCCACTCTTCTCTCTGCATCACTCTCCTCCTTCCTCATTCCCCTTTACCCCCACTCTCCTCCTTCCTCATTCCCCTCTACCCCCACTCTCCTCCTTCCTCATTCCCCTCTACACCCACTCTCCTCCTTCCTCATTCCCCTTTACCCCCACTCTCCTCCTCTCTTCCCTTTCAGTGTTGCCCAAGAGTCCCCACGTTGGTTGGTGGAGCAAGGAAGACTGGGAGAAGCTGAGAGGGTTTTGCGACAATCTGCCAAGATAAATTGCAGAGAACTACCACCTAATTTGAAGAAAGCTTTGATGAATATCCACATGAAGGTGAGCTGTGCTCTTGAGGGCATCCAAATGGAGGTGAAATTAATTTTCATTAAATAATAGAGGTAAGGATATGAGACATCAAATGCAAATGCATCTAAACTATAACGGTCCTAAAGACATTAATTGATTTTATTCTCTAAATTCCTCTTGAGTTTCCATTTCGTTTTATATTTATATTCGCATGGATATACCGAATGTATCACATGAATTTTACACTCTAACTTCAAAAACAGGATAATCCTTGCAAAATAAATTCAGAAGGCTCAGACTCTGTACTGAAACGTCTGAAGTCCCTTGTATCCACGTGGCCAATGTTCAAACTGACCACTATCTCGTGCACCATTTGGTTCTGTCAAGGGTGCGTGTACATCAGCATGCCATTCAGAAGTGAATTCTTCCAGTAAGTTTCTACACAAATCACTCAAAATATTCCTTCCATGACTTTCAACAAAAAGAACATGACTGATGTATATGAAACATGAACAGAAGGAAATTAATTACCAAACAGCTTCTAAATTAAGTTTAATGAAAGCATTTTTCAATAGTGGTTATAAAAGCGTAATTTTATTGTGAAAAATCATCATTGTCAGTTACATCATGAATTATTAGATGATAATTATTTTTAATGAATTATGTTTCTTACAATACTTTTTGTGCAGGTCTCCTTTCGTCTATTTCATGATGTTGGGTCTCACTGAGGCTCCGTCCTACATACTAGCTCTTCCTATTGCTATGAGAATGAAAAGAACAACCGCAGTCACCTCCATCTTCGGAACTATAAGCGCTCTAGTGTTCTCTTTGATAATTCTTCAGAGGTTTAAAGTTAAAAAAGGTGAGGTTTTGATAGCACAAAAACCATAGAATTGTTATAGAGGGTAAGTTCCAAATTATTGGTCAGTACTACACCTTCGGTCATATAAAAAAACAATAGAAAAATTGTTATTATTACACAGTGCTATCTAATACTTCTGCAAACCCGGGTTTGCAGAAGTATTAGATAGCACTGTGTAATAAGAACAATTTTTACATCGTTTTTTCTTATATGACCGAAGATGTAGTACTGACTGATAATTCGGAACTTACCCTAGAAGATTTTATACAATCAAAATTTGAAGCATTTTCTGCATTATTCAAAAGATCTTTCGGATCCTTTCAGAATGGTTGAAAATCATGATCTCGTCGACTTGCTACGGTTTGGCGTCCACCGTCTACATGGTTAATCTGGTACTGTGTTCGGAACTGTTTCCAACATCGGTTCGTTCTACTGGCACTGCACTTGTACTCTTCTCCGGAAGTATCAGCTTCAATGTCATAATTTTCATCACGTCTATCGTTGTGAGTCAGAGTTAAGGAGTCAAAGATGTGACTCTTTTGGTGATGACATAATTAGGCTACGGTTATTATGGATGCGAAGTCGAGCGATTTTTCGAACTGATGACTTCTGACGACTTCGGGTTGAAAATCAAACTCATACTTTCCAATGAGAATGTTAATAGTGGCAGCGATTTAGTCGACAGATTACGTACGTCTTCGTCAGGATCACTTCAGCATTCAGACAAATTTTATTTTATTTACTCGTGTGTTTTGGAAACATGTAATTTGGTACTATCAGGAATAGTACAGTAATTACTTGTTTGTAACATACTTATTTATGTAAACGCTTGAGTTCGTTGTTACTGAATACAAATTTTTTTACAATAAAATTGAATGTCCTTAGGTATAGTTATATAGAAAATATTTTCATTATTTTTCTATTTAGGTAATTCAAATAGATTTGTGCTATAAAATGGATGACCAAAGTAGCGCCGCGTTTATTATTTCAGAGGCACTCAGGTAGGTGTTCAATTCCTCCAGAACTTTATTTCAAAAATAACATAGTTTAGACCCCATACAAATTGGGTGGAAACACACTGACGATAGAAAACGCGTACAGTGTAACCACCTCGCATTGGCAATGAGGTCTGACGATATCGTCAGTGCGAAATATCGTTCGGATACGCATCCATAGTTAGAAGAAAACATAAGGGTTTGGTTCTCTATTAATTTATCTATTCTGGTGTAATTTAGTAATATAATTTTTATTCCGTCAGTAAATTTAAAAATTTGGTCGTAACTAGGTTGTAGAAGATCTTGCTACTTTGAACAGTGCCTGTAAAGGGAATAAAGATTCTATTTTTTTCTCTCATTTCAGTCTTCAAGTGCTAGTTCCTCCACTCCTCTCATCATCTTAGTGGGCGTGTCTCTCCTGGCGGCGGTGGTTGTCCAGCTTCTACCCGATTGCAAAAACAAACCTCTGCCCCAAACAGTGGCGGAGTATATAAGAATTTATGGAAAGTGATTATATTGTACTAGTGTACTTTCCCGTTAAAAATAACGGGTCATCACCAATACCAATTTATTACCCGTTATTAGGTTACTTTTAATGAATTCAATTAAAATTAAATTTTCTGCATTAGTCTAAATTATTTTATAGATAAAATACATTTAAAAATTGAATAAAAACAGGGGAATTTAAATATCAAGTCAATATATTCCCGTGCGTATCATAGTTACATTCTTCATGTTTAATACCCGTAGTGTAAAAGCGGACACCAAATAAATAAATAAAAAATAAATAAATAAACACACGAGGGAAATTATTAGAATAGATTAGAATCATTACTAACTATTTAGCAATATGTTGAGACGCTTTGATTGTTTTAGAGTTTATCAACTTTCTTGTGTTTCTTTGAATCTCATAATTCAGAAAATTGAATGAAAACAATTGAACAATTCTATTTCCTTTCATATTCAAAGTTATAACTGAATTAGCATTACCTTGAATATTCATTAATTAATGTTTATTTATATCTATTATTGTTTGTATAATTAAAAAAAACTATTTATTTAACGCAAACTAATTCACCCGTACGTGACATCTGAAAATTCTTTTCCATTAAACGTTTTGGTTGGATTAGGATTAAAATATATTACCTATTATTACATTCACTATGAAAACTTATCCCTTTAAATGAATATTTTATAATATCGGCTGGATCTTTTAAACATTTTACGTAATTTGTTAAATAGTTGTGCAAGCATTAATTATTATATCAAAGAAATTCCAAGCTCCTACCGCAACTTAGTTACTTTACTTTTACACCTAGTTTTACGCGTTAAACTTCATTATTCAAAGGAATGTAGGTGTGGACCCTTAGGGGAAGCGTGTGGAGAATTTTTTCAAATAATCATATTCTTGTATAAACGAGTTCTTTATATTCTAGTATAACATGAAACTAAATTTCAGCAGAACTATTCGATGTTCTCTAACCCTCTAACGACCACAATTCCTTGGAGAGGACATTAGAAAAATTACAAATTTGTTCCATATATCATATTTTAGCAGTAAAAAACGTACAAATAAATATAGGCTATGCTTCATAATGTTTTTAGAATTTCAAGCACCTTAAGTTCTTCTCGAAGGTCACTAGAATAAAGAAAAATATAGAAATAAAAAGTGATTTTTTATTAACATACAGGGTGAAACAAAGGTTCTGATACAAACAAAATATATCAGATAAAATAATTTAAATAGGTAACAACAGGAAAAGTGCTTAAGATATATCGTAGAGAACACTAAGAAGACATGTAAAGAAGTTTATTGAATAAACTCTTCTCTTATTCGAATGATGGCCTCCAATGTGTCTGAGTTGCTTCTACCGCTGCACACAACTCATCCAATGGCAGTTTTGCACATTTGAATTTCAATTTTCGCTTAACAGTTTAGTTTTTATTTTACAGTTGCATGAGAATATCTGCACGCATTCTTCTCCAATGCTTACCACACGCAGAATTCCATCGTATTAAATCAGATGCGTAATTTCCTTCTGGGTGAAATTCTTCTATCACAAGTTTGACTTTCCACTGAAAGGGTCATTAACTTCTTAAAAATAAGAGATGACACTTATACTTAATTATATTGAACACTATTTACTGTGAAAAATGTAAGAAATTTGCACACATTAGTTCACATATAAGTATTCTATTTACAATGAAAAAATGTGTTGCAGAACTTTTTTTTCACCCTTTATTCTATCTAATATTGATCTATCATTTTCTATAATTTAATCTAATTTCTCGTATAAAGAGAAATATCTCGTATGGCTCTATCATGAATAATTTGTCTTTGCTGAGAAAAGCGGAGTGGAGTGGCGTCTCTTGAACCACGCCACAAATGTTGTAATTTGGATTGTGTTTTGACTTTTTTCATTTTTACCATGTTAATCATTTTTTACCATGTTAATCATTTTTTACCATGTTAATCACTCGTTGGCTTCAATTACTATGGCCTCTTCATTATCCTCTTCCATTAAAGAGTGAAGTCACCGGTGTTTCCCTACAAATATAGCTACTGTAACTAGGAAATTTGTTGCTTATACATGACTTATCTCGGAACAGAAAATTATTGTAGTTTAAAAGAATAATAGTATTTATTCATGAAAATAATATGTTCTATTAAAAAAATATTTATTTTTCATAACGAGAATATTTTTTTCATGTAAGGAATAATCTTTATTTTAAGTATGCTCAAGACTATATTTTTATACAAAACCGTCAAAACTCATATTGTCACAATCCTAGTTATTACAGTAGCAAGGGTCTTCAATTAGCTTAATAATAAAGTAAACTCTGAAAAAAATTGGTAATTGACCCAATTGTCGGCGGGCCCAATTGTCTTGGGTCCAACTGTCGGTCCACGCTTCAGAGTATGGAGAATACTTTCAGAGTATTTAGAATACCTTCACAGTATATAGAATACGGTGAATACCCTATTCTATATCAATATGTCACATGTGTACTGTGTTGTAATATCACTTTCTGTTGTTTAATGTTTACTCCAATTAATTTAGTCCGCAATTTAGTTAAAGATGCTATTATTGTATTTTTTTCTTCATGAAATTTCTATTCAGTAATTTTTTCATATCATCCCTTGAATACACGGATGTACGTACAGTGGTACACCCTGAAAAAAAACAGAAGAAAGAAGACGAAGTACTGGTAAATTTCAAGAATTGTTAAATAAAAGGTACCTAGGTAGTAGTTACATGGTTTCTTTTGGGACTGAAATCCGTATTCAATGATTCAAGTTTCAACTGCTGATTCGCTGATACGTATCTAAAAGCTGAGCGGCGCACACCAGTACGGCGCACCAGATTACGGCGCACCACTGTACATTCTATTAGATAGGTAATTTGAATACAGATTAATGATAAATGGAGTGAATTTGATAGGTACCTAATTGTCGTATTAAATTCATGTCTGACAGACTGACGGCAGACGCCTGACGGTACCTGAATCCAATGTTTATACTACACAGTTTAATTATTCGATTGAGATGTTTAATTTGGAATAGAAAATAAAATTCATCATAGAAAACTGTAATTGTAATTTTATGGGGTAACTATTGTAAACTTTCAGTCTTAGATGTAAATAAAAACTTATCAGTAATCAGTTAGCCGTTAGGTAGATGTATCGGGGGGCGTGCCGCCCCCCAAACGGTCCCAGTTTGTATTTGGTGCACTGAACTCCTCTGACATTTTAAAAGATGTGAGAAATAGCTGCCAACATTTTTCATCAATTTGCCTAGTCCTCCCAACATTTTTCCAGTTCCTCCTCCAAAAATTAATGATAATATAGGAATTAATAGCTAAATATCCTTCGACATTGCAGGAATTTTTTTATTAGAGAAATTGAATATCTCCCGAGCTATCATTGGAATTTACCACCAAATACAATCTGGCCCTGGGCCCGATTGTAAAAAGGAAAAAGAATAATAATGGTAGAAATTTTAATACAGGGTGTTTACACTTCTTCCTTAGAAACTATTTGGAAATGGAACAACTTCAATTACCTTTTGATCTCATCGAAGTTTTCACTATGAATATTCATTCTTCGCTTGTTCATTGCATGGTTAAGGCTCGCTTCACACTTGCATTTTTAACAGCGCAGAAAAAAGCTCTCCCTAAAATGTGTTCACGTATGCGTTTTTTCATCGTTGAAGTAAAAATGTAATGTGATTTTTCCATCATCGGTGAAAAAAATGCAAGTGTAAACACATTTCAAGAAGAGCTTTTTTCCGCGCTGTTAAAAATGCAAGTGTGAAGCGGGCCTTAACCATGCAATAAACAAGCAAAGAACGAATATTCATAGTGAAAACATCAATGAGATTAAAATGTCACTGAAGTTGTTCTATCTCAAAATAGTTTACAAGGAAGAAGTGTAAGCACCATGTATTAAAATTTCTACCATAATATTTTTTTTCCTTTTTATTCACTGCCTTTTAGTAAGTAAAATCACAGAGTTAGCTCTAAGAATAACCTTCGCGCAATGACAAAAATAGTCACCTTCACTCTTTGCTTACCTATTCTTAAACTATGTCCATCAGTTAAAAATAGTTTATACTTGTTAATAGTACAATAAGAGGCAGTAAAAAAGAGACCAAGATACAATTTTTTGGTCCATTGGTTAACGATTTATAAGCATTTGAAAAAGCAGAAACATTTTTGTGGCCCATACTGTAGTGTTACTGTGCCAATACTATGCAAGGGAATTATATGAAAACTCAATACTGATAGAAGAGAAGTTTATTAACAAAACATTGCTTACAGAAACAAATTAACAGTTAACTAAAACAGATTTTAAGTTTTATTAATCAAAAATCTGACTATTTTTTTGGAGAGAGTCACCCTGTATAATATTATATGATTTTCATTCTCCATTGTACACCATTTTAGCCTCAAATTAAAAAGGTCAAGCAGTAGACTTGGCAAAATCATAATTTTAAATAAGGTGAATTCAGTTTTGTACAATGGATGAAAAATCCTTCACTTACACTACCAAGCAGTTAGAGGCAAATGCAGATGGTGTCCCAGACCTCATGATTGGAGTGTCATTAGCTTCTCTCTCATCTGTATTCATTGGTGAGTTGAATTCATCCATACTTCAATTCAATGTAAATAAATGAAAGCATTTGCATTACCGTAAGTATTATTAGCTCTCGTGATTCATCAGCTTCTCATTTCTTTCTTAACAGGTGCCAGCTTCATCATTAAAAAGATTTCTCTTCAAAAGTTGAACCAGAGTGGTCACGTAAGGGCGAGTCATGGCGGCTTTGGTTATTTGACGCAATGGATGTGGTGGACAGGATTAATACTCAGTTGGTAGCTTTGTAAACTTGATATTTGAATTTTTTATTGTGTTCTATTATAACATTCTGCTTTGTATTAGGGTCCAAACTTTTTCATTATTTTTAAGAACATTTCATTGTAGCTTTAATGTTCATGGAACTTATTTTTCTCTAAACTCTTTATTGATATAACTTTGAATTCCTTTTCAAATAGTTAAATAGCTACTAGCAGATTTTTAATTAGCTGACCAATTATGGATTCTTTTGTTAATGAGTAACTGAATTGCACATTTTTAAATATTAACAATTTAATCTCTTTTTTTCAGTGGGGTTTGGAGAAGCCCTCAACTTCGTAGCGTTTGCCTTTGCCCCAGCATCTCTTGTAACTCCTCTAGGTGCTCTCTCTGTACTTGTCACTGCATTACTAGCATCTTTCTTCCTCAAAGAATCTCTCAATATACTTTCTAAGGTATTCACTTGCTAATTATTATCATAAATAAAATTAAAACTTTCAGTTTTAGGAATTAGCTAAATGTTACACCTTTCTTTACTTTTGAAAATTGCCAAATTTAGTAAGATTAACTGTGAAGCCACTGTAACTGGGTAATAGATTTCATCTCTATTTGTGTAACTATTTTTCCTATTTTCAAATAATAAGCTGCAGAGTACTTTGTTCTCTTCTAGATTGGCTGCACGCTTTGCATTCTCGGTTCAAGTGTCGTAGTCACAAACGCCCCTCAGTCTCCGCAGGTGAAAACTGTTATTCAAGTTTCCGAGAGACTCTGCACTCCTGGTGAGATTTATGATATATCTTTATTGAATAGAAATTTGACTACAGCCTAGTGATTTACAGCAGATTTAATTAGCTAATATATTGAAGCAAAAACCTAGTCCTGTTTAATTGGGTAGCTTTCTACTTGCCTGTAGAAAAAATAAGAGTTGGTAGCTATTTTGTATATATTCAGAATCTATTGCTTTCATCAATAAATGTTAGTCTACTTACAACTGAATTTTAAGTACCGACATTTTCAGATTCAAAACACTTGTACCTAATTCAAAAATTCACTCGTGTATGTTAATAGTTTCTATATTATGAAGCCAAGTGTAAATATACTGTTTGCTACTTCAAGAAGAATGGGTTGAAAATATTTATAAATTTGATGAGAAGTCTTTTTTCTCATCTTGTGAAATACTTTTCAGTTTTTATCTGGATGGTCATTTTCATTCTGACAACAGTATCAGTTTTACTTGTTTACTACAGTCCACGGTCTGGGTCTCGCAATATCTTGATCTACATCTCCATCTGCTCTTTACTCGGCTCTCTCTCGGTGCTCTGCAGTAAAATTATTGGACTTGCTGTGAAGGTATGATAGATCTAGACAATTTTTATCTTAGTCAAGTTATTGAACAGTTTCACATTTATGGTCTTATAAGAAAAAATACATTACCTACTTAACATTTTAACTGGTTAACAATTAAAATAAAAAGTTTAAATTTTTTTTTTTATATTTAATTTGTGGAACTGTCTGATAATTTGTAATTTAACCTTTTATAATTCTGAATCAACCATTAGCAAGAATTTTGTTTGCGTAGATGTCACAATGAAGAGAATTTTTGGAATACTTCTTTGTGTTTTCTAGTGTAAATTTAGACTCTTAGAGTGAGTGTTTGATGTTATTTCTCATTGCGAATTATTTCTTACAGGAATACATTGACACTCAAATCTTCTCGCTCTCACCGACTGTCGTTTTGTCAGTTCCTCTTCTTGCAGTTTTTGTGTGTTTGCAAATGGCTTACCTTAACAAGGTAACTGTTGAAAACTTGAATTGTCCCTAATAATGAACAATATTTTCCACTCAATTGCAGTCAAAAAATTGCGAGTGGAATAGCTTCTTTTTTATTCATATTTTCAAATTAATAATTCTTTATAAGCGTCTTGCTAGCTACTTCAATTTCTTTTATTTTTGTTATTCACTGATATATGGTAGCTAAGTTAATAATATAATATATTAATATTAAATCATATAAGAAAAAGTAATATAATTTGCTATTTAAACTAGTTATTCATATTTAAACCTCCAAATTCAAGACAAAATTTCAAATTTAGTTTAATTTGTTAATTTAAATAATTTTTCTTTCAATAAATATTCAAATCAGTTAGTTCTTTAAATTAGGTAAGCTAATAACCATCTGAATGGAGACCTGTTAAAGGTAGGGTAAGTTTCGAATTATCGGTCGGTTCCACATTTTCGGTCATATAGGAAAAATGATATAATAATATAAATTTAATTTTACTTGGTAGTATCAATGATACTTGCACTTTTATTTTATTGGTATCCGTGATACCTTCAGGTATCACGGATACCAATAATAACTATTATACCATTTTTCTTATGTGACCGAAGATGTCAAATTAACCGATAATTCAGAACTCACCGTAACACCTTTCTGTTCCAGGCCCTGGATATTTTCCAGACTAACATAGTGACCCCTGTGTACTATGTTCTCTTCACCAGTTCAGTGCTGGTCACCTCGGGAGTTCTCTTCAAGGAGTGGCACGGCATGGGTCCCAAGGACGTGGTGGGCATCCTATCAGGGTTTGGGGTCATCATCATTGGGGTCGTGATGCTAAATTGGTTCAAGTGAGTGACCATGTTTGGAATTTTAAAGGGAGGGACAGTGTATAAAAGTATATGTCCAAAAATATCCATCTACCATACCTGGAGTTTACAAAAGAGCTTGAAATGGTTTTTATATTTTAGTTCTTTTCTATAAAGTTAGCTATCTTATTTTATTGTTTACTTTACTTGATAGGGTAAGTTCCAAGTTATCGGACGATTCCACTTTCTATCGTACAAGAATAAAGGTTATAATAATAATTATTAAAATATAAGTTAAATAACGAAAAAGTGAACTGCCCAATAACTCTGAATTCACCCAATACATTTCTAATATATGATCTGGGAAAAACTTTTTATACACTATAAAAATTTAAGGTGTGAATTGAATCATTTTTCATCCTCAATAAATGATCTAAGAATGTGTAATAATATTGCGTGTCACTCACTGCGGCCTTTTCTTTTTCTCAGGAACGTAGACACAAGTCGACTCTTACCTTCTAGCATACAGAGTCGAAGGTGGGATTCGCCAGAGCACAACCTACTGAGTCCTGGCGTATCATCACCTTCTGTATCAGACTGAATGTTTTTGAGCCGTTCACAGTGAAGGAAATGAGACGTAAGATGAAGACGGTGAATATCGGTATAGTCGGCTAGAAGAAACTATAAGTATTACTGCGGTATTCAAAGTTGAACCAACATTTCGTTGTCATAAAGCTTTAAATAATGATAGAGATTAGTTTTGATAATTATAAACACACTGGTAGCTTTTCTGCAGTCCGAAGATGAAAAGTGATATTAGCCTCATTAGTCAGCTTCTATTATGTGTTTATAATCTTGTTATTTGAGTACATAACTCAAAAAGTATTGGACCAAATTGCCTGAAATTTAGTGGGACGATCTGGTCAAGGTCACTTATAAAGTTATAAGCGACTGTGAAAGTATGCACTCTATGAATTCCAGTCATCTAATTGTTGTTAATATTGGCTACTAGCCTGCTATTTATTTTTAAAGTTAAATATTTTGTAAGTTCATACCAAACTCATTAAGAAACATTATCTTACTTCTTCTATAGCTTTAAAGGTCATCTCCAAGCAAATTTTTTTATTGCTTAAATCAACGAGTCTAATGTTTCTTATCATTTTACTGCAAACCCCATAATATTTGATAGCAGATTTTTAATTTTATATGCTTTTAAAGATTTTCATAATCCAAACTCTACAAAACCTACTTTACTTCTGACTTTCTAATTTTCAGTCTGAAGAAGAAGAATGTACACCATTTGTTTTGATTGTCAACTAGGTATTTGGTTTAATAAATCTATTTTTCATTCGTTTGCAGTGTTAAATTTTGATAAACTTATTATAGAAACGTTTATATACTTTTAGAAACAATTAATAATACGTTATTATTAACGTATTTTTTGTTTAAAAATCTAAATTTGAAATCAAAACAAAGAGTGTACAATCTTCTTTCTCAGCTTCAGGTTGGAGATTCGCTCGATTGTTGCTCACAGAGTATTAAAAATATTTAAAAACAAATTATAAAATATATACTGAACCGAATTGTATGCGGTTTGCAGAATAATGATCGTATACTGTAGTTCTATAATATTATGTAATAAACTAATTTTTTTTCCCGGAGCCTGGAGAGGACCTTTAAACGAGGCCAAACTATGTAGCTACGTTCACATTTCTTTAAAGGCATCAGAATTCTCAAGAATTTTAATATTCCAGAACATTCAAGAAATATTAGTTTAGGTTAACTTGAAACAAGATATTCTGAATCAACATCATTTATATTTGAGGATGCCTTAAAAATCACAAGGTTGGTCATTAAATAGGTGTTACTTTTACAACTAAACGGACATTTACGGGTGCGTGTGCGACATCTTATTGCCTAAAAGTGTCACAAACTTCATAATTTTAGGCTATTGTTTCCAAACATCAGGTAATATAGGTTAATACTTCAATCTACACTGTGTCTTTATAAATTAGTCTCCTTCCATTGAGAACACTAAAAGTAATTAGTATTACAATGAAAATATAAGTGAACATTTTCCTAACAATACCGACTAACAAATTAATTCATGTAAATAATTAACGTAGTTACTATCTATTTTGTTCGGTTGTTTTCTATTTAGTGTTCTGAATATTTTATGAATGAAAAGAAAGAACAAATATCCAATATCTGTGATATCTTTCATGTATTAAGCGTTTAAATTGAATACCACAAATATATTTTGAGTGAGAACTGGTGCAAAATATTCAATTAGTTTTAGTAAATTATTCATTGCCTTTTTACCAGATATAGTGTTAACAGTGGTTAATAAATTATATTTCTTGTATGTAGCTATACACTTTAATGCATTTAAAAGACCGAGTACCTACTTCAGACACGGAGTTGTCATGTAGTATTAGGAATGGTTAATTTGAGCATTGTTTTAGATTAACAGGTGCGATTATTTTAAAAACATTCAATGTGAAATTTTGGATAATAATAATAAGTTACGGACAACATCCACTGCTTCAGAAGCTTCCTATTAACGTGGAAAGAGCATTGAAATTATTTTTATTTTATAATGCGGCAACTTACAAGGCAACGTTGATAAATAGGTCCAAATTGCTGTAAAATGTTTTAGGTTGTGCAAATTGTTTACAAAGAAAATATATGTTTACATAAATTTAATAGTATATTTCCCATGCTCTTTTCATTATGATCCTTTAATATATAGCCATAAAGATTAAATTAAAAACTTAAATTAATTGTATGAAAAAATCAATTTGGAGAACGCCAAGTTATCGAACTGTTCCATCATATGAAAATAGATATTTTTCAGTTTAATTAGTATCCATGATGCCTCTTTTACGTTCGAAAATGTGGAACAGTTCGCTACCTCTGAAATTACCCTACAATAACTAAGTAATAACATAACGAAAGTAATCACTCCGAAAAATAATTTCTATCCATTATTCAAATAGTAAGCTGCATATATCCCATTAGGTGGAATGTTCAACAAATACACTTATAGTATCAAATCTAAACAAAACAGCAACATTATAACACATCTAACAACTATTAATTGATAAGGCCTCCATAACAAATGTGCAAGTGACTCCATTCACATCTAAGATGAAGAGTATTCAATAACTAGAGTTAAACTCCTGTGTAAGTACATTAAGCCCAAGGACTCCAACCCCAGTAAGTCCTACCAAGAATGTTAGGATCAGTAGCAACATCCAACAGAACATCAACCTGCTGTGGGACACTCAGAGTCTGACTACTGTTGAATTCACTCCTTATCTCGCCACTGCCGTAAATAATCTCACTGAGCTGTTCTTTTATCTTTTTTGGGAGATAGGGAGACTTATTTCTCTTCATTGAAGTGGCTAGAATGTTGCACGGGTTCACACCCTCCAATTTACTGCATATGATGTCGATTTTACCAGCAGAATAATCCTCTATCTCACTAGAAGAGCTCGATCCTTCTTGCCTCTTCACGAAATCAATCCAATCTTTGGTAGGTTCTTTGACGAAGGCCTCCACAGCAGCAAGAATAACATCTTTGTTATCAGTGAGAGTTTGTAAACAACCAACCATAGTCTCTCTGATTACGCCGTGATAACCCAAAGGCTTAGACACGTTCTCAATTTGCGGCGTCAACCGGAATGGTATGAGTTCCGGATGAGAGAGGAACTGCGTAGCAGACTCAAAGTGATGACCAAAATCAATTCCTACCATTTTGGCAGTTTTCACCTCCACCAAGAAATTAGACAGATGTCTGTCACCGATTCCAAGAAGCCACTGAGAAACGCATATCGTGCTGTGACTGCTCAAGAAGTTAGTCCTCAGCTTGAAGAAACTTTCATAGTCACTGGAGAGATCAAAGAGAGACCTCTTAAGCAGATCGCAAGGTAGTTTCTCCACACATTTAGTGTACCGACGAACACAATCCCTGGAATTCAATTTCAATAAATCCTCACTACCCAAATCACCGTATAAGCCACTTGCCAATTTCATCCCTTCTTTCTCTTCTTCAGTAGCAGCTTCTTCCATGAATTCCTTCAGTTGCATCGTACTGTCAACCCACTGCAGCATTCCCGCATCTTTGGACAAAGGCACCACAGAAAATGTGGTCAAGTTGGGAGCGCTACTAAGTTCTTTTGTCACCTTTGAATTGTCATACATGTTATTCATCAAACCAAAAAGCATTTCCATTCGCTGGTCAGTACGTAAATCTTCTCCAGTTTTCACCAGATACTTGTAGGTCTTCTCATCAGAGCCGTGCATAGTGATCACAATCGGTTTACGTAATGATGGCATCACCTTCAAATTGTTATCAAAGTTAGAGATCTTGATGTGATACTGCATCAGTGGTTTAGATAATCCACTGTACTGGCCAGGAATTTCCAAAATTTCAGGAGTGTGAGAGGCCTGGAAGTTAGCCAACCAAGGTGAATACATCCTCAAATTTTGAATAGTATTCCAAGATTTGAGAAGTTCCCCAATTGCAAATTTCAGTTTGTCACCTTTTAGTTTTCCAAGTTTTTGGAATTTGTCTCCGAATTGTTCGTTGAAAACTTTCCTGAATCGGTTAGCAACAACTCTGAAACGATCCCCAAATTCTTTAGATGTTCCAACCAGTGTTGGGTCTTCAAACGAAGAGATTTCACCGGATAAACCGCTGTAAATGGATTGCAATTCTTTTTTCTTATCAGCGTCCGACTTAGAATTCAAACGATAGAGAGATAACTTGAAGTTAATCATAGGTTCTTTTATCAACAGCATCGAGTCCAAAAATTTATACATGATGGCACATTTGTCCTGCAGAATTTTCTCAACTTTTTCACAGACCGAGAAAGCACTCCGTCCTACCTTCGTCTCAAAGTCATAGTCACTTTTGCTCACATTGAAAGGATAGAAAACTGCTTGAGGATACGTCTCAGCGATCCTTATGATCAAAGGATGCAAGCTTTTCCCAGGATTCTTGTCAACGTATATCAGAATATGAGGAATCCAAAGCAAGAACATCCACGTGGGCACACTGTCAATATTAGAGTCAAACACTGCTGAAAGTGAAGAGTTCTCATCCAAAAGATGGATCAGTCTGGGGAAACTGTGATGAGATACGGAAGAACCCAATGTCATTCCTTTCAAAGTTGACATGATGAATGTCTTCTGGTAGTTTACCTTGTCGATATACTCTGGAAACTTTTCCAATGATTCATTGCAGAATTTAGCAAGTTTATCGTACGCTTCAATATAGTCTGCGTTCTTCACTTCAGTACTCTTTGAAGCATATTGTACGAGATTAGAATAAGAGCATTCCAGTAGACTAGGATACCAGGCTTCGCTTCCCTTTTCAATTCGAACTTCTGGAAACTTAGAGGACAATACTTTTAGATACTGATTTTCCGGATCATAAGACGACTCAGTGTTTCGAAGTGTTGAACACAATCCCTGGCAAATTCGTGCTTCCCATTTCATGTAATCGCACTCATGATTTGCGTCATCAATTCCTGAAGTGGAGACTTTTCCTAAGTACCTACACCAGCCTTCCACTAGGTATTTCAAACCTGAAGAACTAGCGCTTTGCTGAGTGCCTCTCAAAATAGCTGCTTGCGTTTGAAGGAAGAGTAATTTCACTGAAAACTCACGATCCAAATCATAGTTCCTGATTGCTGTATCTAATTTCTTAAGATATCGAGTAGCAAGATGAATGTTTTCATTTTGTAGTGAGAGTTCAATGACAGCAGAGTAGGACATTGCCTGTGTTTTGTGAATGTCTTTCAGCACATTAACCTCATCGACACACTCTTTTTCAAGGAAATGAGAGTACAGATCTCTGTAAGAAGTCACGGTTTGAACTAGAACTTTATCATTCATGTTATCAGAGAGTTTGCTTTGCCACATGCTGCACATATTCATGATCTTTTCTCGTTTATTTTGGTTCATTTCTGAGAGTTTCTGCAGATCTAGATAGTCTCCCATCTCTATCAGGAGTTTGGCAGTTGCAAACATTGGTCCTAGAGATTTAGGAGAAAGAACGGATTGTTGACTGAGGGTATCTAGCAGATTTCTCTTAGAAGTGTCGAGGTACAGTCGTGATGTTTCTAGTTTCTCTTGGTAAATGGATAGAAGAGCGATTTGAGGTGAAAGATTGTCCTCCAATATTTGTCTTTTCATAGGGTCCTGCAAGCTCAAGTTGACAAAATCTACAACATCCCCTTTCGAATCAGGCGTCAGTAAGAGATTCATAATCTTTGAATTAACTAAGGAGGGTAAGACGACACTAGAAGGCCTTGGATTTCTCCACACATTGTCAGTAGAAACAACTCCCGTTGAAGGATCAGCTAAGAATCTATTCTCAACGAAGGTTTCAAGGTCTTCCCAGAGACCTAGGACTGAAGCTGCTACACAAATCCTCTCCTCCCAAATTCTCTGCTCACCCAAATCTATGTTACCAGTGGCGGGATTAGCAAGCGCCTGTAGGTAAGCGTCATAGGCTTTCTTCGGCTGGTTCAGTGATTCTGCTTGAAGTGCATCGTAAGTGTGGTGATGTAGGTTTGAGGCAGCTCCTTTAGAAAGTATACCCCTCACCACGTCATTCATACCTAAACTGCCATACAATTCGGCCAGATTTAGGTACAACTTATTTACCTCATAATTTGAAGTAGAAACCTCCACTTTCATGGGCCTCTGCTTTTTACGGGGAGGTTCGGAATTTTTATTCTTTTCCACTTTAAGAATTAAGTTTTCAAAGAGTAAAATTCCGATCATTTCTTGTCTACTTCCAACACAAACTTGAGTGATAGCCTCTGCATCGAAATCTACTTGTCCTTTCAGTAAAATCTCAATACTAGCACGGATAAGATGAGGCGGGCATGACACGCTCTCTCCAATCAATCTGTTCAAATGGACCAAGGCATCATGAGACTCAAAATTCTTCTCACTCTCAATGACAGCAGTCGCCACGGTGGTTAGCAAATGCCTTGCAATGGTCACATCTCTCTGGGCAAGAGCTTGAAGAGGATCTATCACAGATTTGTGAGATATCTGAATATCTGGCAACTCACCAACTCTATACTCACGTAACATAGTAACTTGTGCCTCTCTTCTCTTTCTTCTCTCAACTTTGACTATTTCTTGCATTTTACGTCTTCTTTCTTCAAGTTTGGCAAAGTGCATAGACTGTTTCCCTCTGTCCTGTTGTTTAACAAATCTTCGTTTAACAAGTTGACTCATAGAATTGGTGTTAGTTGAATCAGTTTGATCTTCAGATATCCTAGGTTTCATCTTAGACCTTCCCAGACCACTTTTCGATTGTGAAACTCCGTGTGATTTTGACGTTGAAAATACCAATCCAGACGAGCTTCCTTGCGAAGGAGTTCTGTTAGTTCTCTCTTGAAGAGCCACTAAGTCCAATTCACTTTCCTGTATCGTACTTCCGACGAAAGTGGAATCAGCGTGATCGAAATTAACTATCTGAGTAGCTGAGAACTGCTTCTCTTGAGTAGCTTTCACAAAGTTCTCACCCAAATCTGCGTTCTGGGTCATAGCAACATAGGTTGAAAGAGATGACCCTGATTCTCCCTCGGAGTCGCTCATTTGAGAACTACTGAAAAGAGGCACCATAGAAGCATGTCTTGCTTGCCAAGCCGGGCTCACGTGCATTTCAAAAAACTTACATTGAGTGAGTGGTTGTTCATAGATTGGACGAGTGTAGTGATGAGAAGCTTTAGAGGACTGCATCAGAACGTGACACGCAGTAGTAAGGTAAGTGTTTTCACTGGCACAGCTGTAGAGATCTTTAACCACATACAGTAGAAGATCAGAGGGGTTCAATTCAGAAGCAGGCGACGTCCAAACGTTAAGCAGACTGTCTCGAAGCTCAGTATCGTCATCATTTACTGCCATAAGTAAGCAATCTTTGGCATCATCAAACAGGATTCTCTGCTCTTCATCAGTAGAGTTTTTATACTTCTGATAGACATAGGAGTGAATGTTGTACACCACCTCCCTACAGCTGGGCGAGGAATGTCTCGCTAAATTCGAAACGGATGGCAGCAAATCTTTCAACTGTGCTAGTGTTAGAACAGGTAGCAATGCTTTAATAACTTTTAAAGCTACGAGTTGAGTGGTGGGCTCCTTCACTCCAATCAGATCTTTGATGTTACAGTGTGAGAGGTGCCTGTAACCTTCTTCTTTAGCTGCAATGTGTTCCACCAAGCACTCCAAAGCGTGGAACTTCTGAAGACCGTACAGACGAGGTAGAAAATTCAGTAGTTTAGAAGAGAATCTGCAGGAGAAAATATAGGTAATGATAATAGAGTGAAATTAGGAAGGCTTCTTTTAAATGGGTTTAATGTGAATTCAACATTATTCAATTAGCTAGTTCAACATTTTTCAACTTGATGTTGAAACTAATTTTAACGTTTTTACTAGCTATGTGGAAACAGATTCTAACATAATAATAATCAAGATAAGCAACAATGAAACTAAACATCTACTTAGACGAATAGAAAAATTATCAATCAAATCCGAAGAAATAAAATGCCACTTATCATTTAATGAACGTTGCCTAATAAATAGATTGCTGCCCACTTTCACAAATTCTAACATGTTCATTTATTCAAACATGTCTTTCAAAAATAATAATAGGAATTCAATAATCTAATGCATGACTGGGTTCTCACCTACTAGTAGCCTGAGGACAGTGCTTGTGAATGTTATTCAGACAAGATAAAGCCTGAGACTGAGCCTGATTGAAAAGACTGTTTAGAGTCTTCTCAATATCATTCATGAGTTGAATAGCAAGATCCTCTTTTTCCTTTTGGTACAACCTCTTGAGCAGCAGACCTGTCACTTCAGCTGCTGAGTTGTAGACAGTGGCTTTCCTATCACCAACTGCACTAACTAGAGCTTTGAACAGTCTGGTAACCTGGTAGTCTAGTTTGTAAGGCAGCAAACCGTTCACTAGAAAACATGCTGCTACGTGTAGACCTGCTTCTACTTCTCTAGTAGCACTCTCCTTTCTCTCAATCAGATCCGATATTTCGTCACCATCTGACGTTACAACGGAAGAGTAGACGGCGATTAGCGTCCGGAAAAGTTCCACGTTGTACTTGAAGACATCAGCTCTAGTGTGTGGAATGCCGTTAACCAGTTTCGTGATTACTTTGGTCAGGAGATGTTTGTCTGTACTAGCGGCTAACTTGTCACTGTTCCATGACACTAACATCACAATCTGAAAAAAGATAATTTTTCAGATAATGTCAGGTGAAAATCATCATATTCGTTGATAACTCTGATAGCTACTTATATTTACGTACCATGTCAGCCAAGAAGTAGTTGATGCCACTTCCAACTGTTCCATCTCCTATGCATCTCAAAATGGCATTCACCAAATGTGAAGAGTAAGGTGCGAATACCTGCAAAGAATATAGTATTTAGAGAAATACATTAATAATGAGGATATATATAATTGAACAAGAGTGAAAACTGCCATGATTTTAGCGTGTCAGAAAAGAAAACTCAATAATAAATTTTAATGTCTGCTTCTAAACCAAACTTCATATCGCTGATGTCTAAAGGAAATTAAATACAAGGGACTGAAAGGAGCAGTCAGAAAAGAAAAAAGCTCCATGAAACACACAACCCCTCACCCCACAAAATATACAAAAGCTGTCAATTGTCACATAGCTACCTGCTGCGTGTTGAAGATCAGGCGCAAGAGGAATAGCTTCACGTTACGAGGGGTGGCCTCATCAGCCAGTTTTTCCACCAGAGAGCTGATCCAGGCAGGTAGATGCAAGTTGCCGTCACCAGAGGGCGCTGTTGCAATATTAGAGTTGTGCATGTGGAGTATGGCGGCAGACAAACAACCCATTGCCTCGTGTTCGTTGAAGTCACTGGAGTCGAGTTGTAACTCTACAAGTTGTCCTTCGTTGCTGCACACAACAAAGAGTTACTAAGCTATATTTTGTCTACTTCTCTATGTTTCTTATAGTGTTTATCAATTCTTTGAAGACTTTGTAGAGAATATATTTCAAGAAATAGCTACATAAAGCTATAGGATGATTCCTGCAGGTATCATATAGCTACACCAAATAAAATACGAGTTAGAATATTAAATTATACTCTTTTTTTCCTATATGAATCAAATCATTGATATTTTACTTACATTTATATTTTACTATTTTTTCTATAAAATACCTCTTTTGAGAATGCTGTTCACCAACAGTAAGCACAATAGCACTGGAGAAGTCGTACTGACTCAAATCCTCCCTCAAACTGCTGTCATTGTAGAAGTTAGAGCCAAACATCCTGACGGTGGGGTCCATTGAGCGATAGTATTCAGCTTTCCTATCATAGTAATCCTCTGAGTCAACCTTCTTATCAATTTTCTGAATGTTGATGAATCGACCTTTGCTCCCAGGTTTAAAATTCACCTCTGTTTCAAAGACAAAGAGTTTCTCAGTGTCAATCAGGGATGCCCATAGCAGTTCTCCCTTGCTTTTATTTTCCGTGAAGAGGAAATTGGTGTAGAACTTCAGATCATCTTGCGTGGTGACTATCACTGACACTAATGTGTTATAGGCAGCACATGCGCACTGTCTGCGCAGTTCCTTGTGTGTGGAGTCATGCCTATAGTCCCCTTTGGCAATACGCACAGTTCGTCTCAGAACCTCTTTGGTCAGTTCTTTTCCCGTTGCATCATCAGGCTTGAACGCAGCGTTCACAGCAGATGTGGAACTGAATACCTGTGCTCTGCTCAACTTAGCATACAGTATCTGGTGAAATGTGAAGACAGAGGATGTAAACATTGCAAATATTTCTAGTCCATTTTATATTTTGGACATCTTTATGGATATATTATAGCTACTCTGTGTTCGTTCAAAAAATTTATTTACTGAAAATTGTGAACAAGGAAGAACCAGCTATAGCTATAGATTTTATGGCTATAGCTGGTTTTAGTATAGATAATAAGAGAGAAATATTGCAAACACGTTGAAACTGGTTTCAACGATATCAAACATGTTTCAACAAGTTCAAACATGTTTAAGTGGAAAAAAAGGACTCTTCTTGGAGTAGCCATATTAAGTTTTTGATGGACATGCAAGACTCACTTGAATGATAGAAAAGCAGCTTAGTTTAGTGGAGAGTTGCACCATTTGTTCATCACTCTTAGAAGGCAGAGGCTGAGCCAAATCACTGAGCACCTCCTTGATTGTCCTCACGAAGAACTTTTCTAAACAAACAACATCAGCAGAGCTCATGAGAGGTGTCAGCAGTTCTTTGACGATACTCAGTCTGTACTGCTGAGATGTAACATCAGTCTGCTCCTGTACTAAGCTGTACATCTCAAATAAGATTTTCTCCAGAGTATTTGACGAGAAGTTAACCTTTTGGATATGGTCCTGCAGTAGCTCCAAATGCTGATGTGACTCCTCTTTGCAGAAGATGAGAGCGATGAACTTAAGGAGTCGAGGGGCTCCAGTTAGCTGAAAAGCAGTCAGCAGTTCTACAAGCAGTTCCTTATACTCTCTGTCTTTGGAACTGTTGAGGGGGAACTCTTTAGAACGGAGTGGAAGGTGGAGCGCCTTCAGAACCTTCAGACTGTCTGTCACCTTCAGTTGAATAGTGTCACTGAGTTTATAGAAGAATGGGAGGAGCTTCAAAGCTTGCAGTTTGAAGCGCAAGGCTATTTTATCCCCTTTGATGATGTCACACCAGAAATTGAGAAGGGATTTCTCTTTCTTTTGGTTCTCTTCATTAACAATGTGGCTTGAGAGAACATCTTTGGAGTCTATGAGGAATAGCGCAGTTAACAGAGCCAGCAGATCATTGTCATTGACGGTACCGTCCAAGTGACTCACAGTGTCCCACACTGATAGGATGTGACTGATCAAAATACTGCAGTACCTGTGAAAAAAAATGTTAACGGTTCTTCACTGGGAAACAAATTGCTGGAACTATTTTTAGGTTCACTGATAACTTGAGTATAACTAAACTAATAGGATATGAACCAATTTACTGGATACTTAATTTTTCATAAAATTAACTAATGATTAGTGACTGTCAATTGAAATTAGCTACAATTATTAATGACTTGATACAAAAACTTAGTAGCTAAATGAAAATGTTATAGCTATGTATATTGAACTCATTCGGTCAAACATTCGGTAGCTAATTAGTTCAATCTAGTAAGAAGATTCAACTATGAAACTAAAAAATGAATAATTGGTGTCCTCTTAAGATTTCATTGTAAAAATACTTTAAAATGTTCTAATTTAAGAGAAAATAGTAAATACTATATTAATATTAACGAAAATAGAATATTATTATTATTGCTTCATGCAGTCTTGAACGAAAATAGAAAACCTAGAATTAGTTGTTATAATTATTTTCTAGTCTAAATTTTTCTAATTTGCTTTAAATTATTTCGACTACAAATGGTTCTAATTAAAATTCAAGTTCGAGAGATAGATACCTATAATTAAAATATAGTGAAACTACTCAAGTTTATATAGCCACACTTTATATAAAACTTGTATTATAGTCTCGAGGCAGCTCAAATGAGGAAAGGTCCTTTTTTCAGTAGGTATTTATATATGGACTTGATTTAGAATCCTACTTTGTATTACTCTCTTTGTCAACAAATTTGCATCATTGAACACAATCTCCTATGGCCCCACCATACTTCTCTACTTGGGTAGACAACTCACTTCTTTCTGTCCTGTGCATTCCTGAGCAGATGGTTAGTGAGTGAGAGTTGAAGTCTCACCACCAGGTGTCTCTGTCCCACCAACTGGGAGCAGTGGGCAGAAACTTCAGGCAGGTGGGGTAGCAGGATGGGAGCCAGGGAGTGACTTATCACTGTGCTGCCGTCTTCAAACCACTTAGTGAGAAGTGACTTCAGAACCTGATGGGGGTAAAAGAAAATAATTAGTAAAGGATGGGACAGAAAGGATAATAACTAACTACATTTAAATAATTTAAGAAAATACTTGGATTGAACATAAAACCTGATATCGATTAGCTAATTAAGACAATACTTAGCCCAAATTACAACATTTTAGAGTCCATGGGACACCACCCCCTCTCTTCCATTGTCTTTCGCATTGGCGCCTCTAGTTTCATTACATATTTCTCACAAACCCATTTATTAAATTTAAGAGCATTTTAATATTATATAATTAAATACCCAGAATCTATTTAGGACAAGATTGACGATAGTTCATTTTTAACAGCCCCTTTAAAAAAGAAAAACCTCCTTTAGTATTAGTTTTACTCGCCAAAGGATTGAGTTGCAGAGCTATTTTTGTGAACTCCAAAGCTGTAGAGTGATTGAGAGTATTAGATCCTTTAGAAGACTTTAGAGGGAAGAGGATGTTAGAGCTGTAACTGAAGAGACAGTCTGCATAAACCTTGGCCTCATCTCCAAACCTTTCCTTCACGATATCTGACCCGAACAAAGTTAAAAAGGCGGTAAGCAACTGAACTGTTCCGACAGTATCGATACTCTCAACTATCAAGTTGCTGATATCATTGCTAGCAAGTTTTTGATCTAAGATTATCATCAGGCGATCCATTTCAGTTTTATTCAACCTCGAGTTGAATGATTTGAATATATCCGACATCCTGCCGACCAGATTTTCTCCCACACTCGAGTCCCCAAGATTGAAGCCAAGGTCACTCGGGGTTAGTACAACATCCACAAACAATTTGTAGAAAGCCTCTCCCAGCACTCCACTTCGACTCAACATGCTGAAGGCTCTATCAGACTTCATTAGAAGTAGTTCAGTGAAGTCCATTAGTCTGACTGTGAGGGAACACTTCAGTTCTACCATCTTAGCGTTTGTGCTGAGGCTTATCGATGTCTCTTCTTCAGTTAGGTTCAACTTCATGAGGTAGTCGGTGAAGCTGTCCACCCTGGCTAGATGTTCGATGAAGAACTTCAAAGGTGTGAGAAGACAGGCAGTTCCTTTCTCCAGTAGCGCTTCAATTGGCACCACCTTACCACTAAGAAGCATTGAAAAACACTCAAGAGAAGCAAGAAGTTTCTGAAAAAAAAAAATCAATATTTTTCAATTTGCTCTTTGGTCACCAGTGACTGAATATACAAATTAATTTCACTACGTCGAGAAACTAAAAAAAAAACGTCCATGGCTTATTGATTCAAAAAAGGGCTATTTTTAAATAGGGTAAGTTCCCAGATGGTGCTAGGAAAATTGCCACCGGGAAAACTGCCACTGTGGGAAGATTGCCACCCGGAAAACTGCCACTGTGAGAAAACTGGCAACCGGAAAATTCACAAAAATCATAGGTAGTACTGAATGCAATGTTGATCAGAATTTAATATATAAGAATTTTTACAATGTGTACATCTCATTTTGACAAGTTATACGATCTAAGTGAATTCTCCCGTCGGTGGGTGTGAGTGTGCTGATACGCAATTAATTCTTAGCTTAATGTTTTAAATTGTTCCCTGAAGAGGTTAAACAATTAATAATCTTGTTGCATTAGTTTCAATAATAAATAAAATTTTATTGCATTATAGTTTCAATAATAAATAAAATCTTGCTACATTAATTTCATGATAAACAACAAAACATGTTACATCAGTTTCACAATAAATAGTTACGTCTTAGACAATAAAAGTCAAAGAATTTCAATAACAAATCAATTAGCTAGTTATTAAATTATGCTTAAATATTTCAAACCGAAATGTGTCTCTCAGGCTTCATTGGTCGTTCCATGGTTGAATATTTTTTCAACTTGTCAATGGAAGATGAACGCACAGTGAAAATGTTCTTTACATAAGATTCGAATACTTTTGTATTCAGTTCGGTATTTTTTTATAGAGTAAAATATTTTTTCAGCTTGTTAATATAGTGTTAATATATTTTATAGTGGCAATTTTCCGGATGGCAGTTCTCCCACAGTGGCTGTTTTCCCACAGTGGCAATTTTCCCAGCGGAAATCTTCCCACAGTGGCAGTTTTCCCGGGGGCAATCTTCCCAGTGGTAATTTTCCGCGCACGTTCCCAGATATAGGACAGTTCCACAATTTCGATCAAGTAGGTACCTAAATACTGTAATTACAACCATTATTTCTAACTCATTAGTTTAATAGTTAAAACATTAATGATTAATACTTTAATATCCATTATTATACTTTTTCTTCATTAGCTACAGGTGTTCTTTCTTACAGGTTCCTATAGCTATCCAGTGAATAATAAATGGTAAGTTTCAGGTACATCCCTGTAGCTACCTTTACAAAGGACATCAGATGTTCCAGAGTCACTTCCCCTAGTGTCCCATCCACAGATGTGACTGAGAGGGCGTGTCCCCTGATGGAGTGGTCCAGACACTCCAGCAGAAGGGGAGTCTTGCTCTGCTCTAACAACTCTACCCTAACAAAGTTTGGTAACGTCTTGTGACCTGTAGAGAGAATAGAGACACAAATACTGAATGATGGAACTAGAGTGAAAAAGGCACACACAGGCAGAGTGTGTACTTATGTGTGCTGTGTACAAGCTATACACAGAAATAACACACTTGTATGATTGTATGTCTTTTGTGTGCGTGATATCATCATTTACTTATCAAGACGAAGCAAAAAAAAAGGCTTATTAGATTTTCATCAACAGATGATTTCTATTAGTTAGTTAGTTCATTAGTTTTAAAGTGTTGTCTACATGTGTAAAATATGAAGTCACTCAGACCAACACATGAAGTGGTACTGCAATGAGAGAGTGAGTGAGGGTGATTTAAACCTCCCCCACACTCTAAAAAATCTCACCCTCCACACAAGTCACCAGGGTACTCATTCTCTCAGTGACACTGTGCCGCAGTTGTTGTGCTGGGTGTGACGTCAAAGTCAGTAGCCAAAGGCACACATCTTTAACCGTCCCCTCTGTCGCATGCAGTACCTCTGGCAGTCTCCTTTCTGACGATACCTGCCGAGGAGTTACGGAAGTTACGAGTTATTGGACTGTTTAACTATTATTTTGATAGTTATCCATGTAAAGTCATCATTGTGATGTATTAGAATATTAGAATCTATTCTTTTCAATATGTCAACAAAATCTTGAAGAATTTAATAATATTGTAGCTAAAGTGAAGCTTAAACTCTACCGTTTCTGTAACTAACGGTAAAACTTTGACAAATTAAATTGCGTTAGTGCTTTTATTGAAATAGTGAATAGGTAGCTAATTCCTATAGCTATTTAAGAAACAACCTGAATTTATTGTCAAAATGGGTTGAAAATAACAGATAAGTTAATCTGATGGACTGGACTTGTTACAGTAGTTACCTTCTTGATGTTATCATTTAACATATTTGGATAAAAAATTCATTACCCTAGCTACTGATTAGCTATCATTTTTCCTAACAATTTTAATCAACACTACTGGCAATCATTTTCAACATCGACTTTGATCAATAACTAGCAACATCAATTAAAATGTCAAAGATAAGTCTTAGGTACCTTATTGAGACTGTGCTTGTACAGCTCTATGATCTTGACAAGGTGGTTGAAAGCGGTTAGAGTAAGGGCACCACTTTTCAAAGCAGGGTCATCGGAATCACAGAAAATGAAACAAGTAACAATGGCGCTAAGAATTTCCCACAGCCACACATCTATGACTTTAGCATCCTCCCTCAGCTCTCTGTAGATGCTGTTAAAAGCTAGGCACCCTCCTGTCATAGATAGCAAACATAACAATGAGATGAATGTGCATTTTGATATTGCTATGGCATGGAGGAAAATAATTATAAAACAACAAATTAACCTAAAAATTATATCAAGAAGGGCAAGTTTACGGATTTATTAAAAAAATTAAATACATCAATTCATTGAGCCCCTATATAAGTTTCGAGTTTTTGGACATTTCAGAATTTCCGATCATATGAGAAAAAGAATACAGTTGAATAATCATATAATAATTACTATCTAACTTTCAATTTGGTAAATAAAATAAAAAAAATTAAATAACCAGTAACCCTACCCTTCTCGAAAAGTAGGTGATAACAAAGGTCATGATAGGTCAAATATAAATTTCTAAAGGTCAGATAGGTTCCTATGTCAACACCCACTGTCAGATTACTGTGAGTGTCCCCTGCCTATGTATCTTTAGTTACCAATTCGTTTGTAGGCACTGGGGTGACAGAGAAGGTACAGAATTCTCTTGAGGACAGACTTGACGTTTGTGTGTGTGGAGTTGTCATTTTTCTGAAAGTGAAGGACATTTTACAAGCTAATAGCGAACTGAGAAATAAATGGAACAATATATAGCTAATATTAGAATCAGACTATATTTTAGCCCAAATGGCCTTTATATTGGCCTGTATGGGCTTGAAAACATCTATTTATTGAACTTACTATTTGTTGAATATATTTATTCTGATTAGTTGCTTATTGATGTGTTTTCAATGAAGATTATTATTAATAATATTAAATAACATATAAAAAAATGGATGGAACAATATCTATAATGCATGAAAAAATATAAAAGATATCTTGATCATCATATTGTAATAGCTAAGTTATATTTCTCTAACTCCAATTTCCAATCTTTATAGTAGGTAGATGGTGTTGAAACATTCTATTTATCTCTTTTAATAGCATTTTTAAATATTATAGTAAAAAAATTAAGTTTGAATTCAGTCTTTCATGAAAATTAACAACACATTTTAAAATCAACTGATGAATAGCTAGTTAACACTTTTTATAAATTTCAAAACCACAATTTAAAAAAAAACTCAAAACCACAATTTTTTTAATACCTACCAGGAACCCTCTCAATAATTAAAACAACATCTAAGTCATTTCTACACTCACAGCCTGCTTCCTAGACCAAGAAAGGAATTCCAGGAGACATTTAGCACAAGTGTCCCTGAGAGAAGGACTGTGAGTGTCCTCTAACCCCTCCATGATGGCGGTGAGCAGGGCGGCGGTGTCAGGATTCTCGTAACCTTTGTTGTTGGTGAAGAAGTGAATGCACTGCATCATCAGGGTCAGGAAGAGCTGCCTGCTAACATGGTCAGGGTCACACGCAAGCCTGAGGCAAGCGGAGAAGATCCTTCGGTAGAGAGGTGCGGCAGTGTGGAGGGATGTCCGTCCCTCCGCAATGAGGATTATAACCACAGAGTGAAGCAATTCCGAAGCTGCGACTTTTGTCTGTCGGTCAGTAGAATTTAGGGCCAAGTGCACAATGCGTGGCAACATGGGGTCCAGATAAAGATCCAGTGTGTCCGACTTGTAGGGAACTTTGAAAGGCACGTGTCTGTGCTTGTCCCACCGCAAAACCATGTCCGCAAGTTCATCACCCGACACTGAACCGATCCTATCGCACAGGTCTGTGTCTAGATTGCCAAGTAGCCGTATGATCTCCTGCTGAATGTTCTGCAGGGTTGAGATGCTTGACTGGGATATAACTTTAGAGGCTTTGAGTTTCCTGACATCAACTCTTCTGTGTTGGTTGATGAGGGACATCTTAACGGAAATAGTTCTGCTCTGTAGTTCAGAGGAGTCACTTTCCCTACTGGTGAGGTATGGCAACACTTTCGGCAACACTTCTGACAGTGCTTTACGCAACTCTAATTTCTCAGCAACTGTAAAGGGAGAGATCAGGATAGAACAGGTATCATTAGGGTGAGTTCTGAATGAATGGTCAGTTCAACATTTTCGGTCACTTAAGAAAAAAAATTTAAATTAAATATTAATTAATGTATATTTTTTTCTTAGGAGACCGAAAATGTGGAACTGACCATTAATTCAAACTGAAAACTTCATGAATAAATTGATCTTAAGATTTCATTTCAAACTAACATTTCTTCTCGTTCAATCATTGTTGAGAATCAACAAAAATTTTGTAAGCTAGCTATATATATTAGCTACTTTCTTTAAAACAAAATATCTACAACTATGAAACTTTCAATTAGTTAACTATTTCCCTATCAATTTTTACAAGAAGCAACACAGTGAAGTCACAAGAAACTTTACTGCTTCTTTAGTTTCAGTCTATTTACTATTTCTTTATGGTGTAGGTTTGACTCACCATCGTCGGACAGGGAGAGTCTGTGACTCCATTTACAGAGGCAGAGGACAGCAGACAGACCCACAGGGGGGTAACTAAGACCCATCACCATTGCTATCTGATAAACGATTTATTGAGAATGAGAATATTTATTCAGAAATGCATAACTTACAAAATTATACGAAGGAATATTTATATTTATTTTTTATTCTGAAGCCCGTCCTGGTACTCTTTATTTGAGTATTATTGGGCAATTTAAAAATTTAATTTAATTTATTTATTTCATTATTTAATATGTGTACATAGCTATTTCCCATTTTGATATTTCAGCATAAGTTAAATTTAAGTTACAAGGGGTTTCACGTCTGCTCCGGAACCAAATGCCATAATGCTGTCGTTAAAAAGTTATTCAATACAAGGAACTGGAAGTAGCAGTCAGAAAGGAAAGTGGCTTTGTGAACAAAGTCACCTACCAAAATTTGATGATACTCATGGATGCAGAAAAAACTACAATCACTTACAAATGATGAAAGTTACCTAATTTGATTTTAATATACAAGTCATATCTTTCTTAGATACGACCTATCTATCTTAGATACGACCTATCTATCTTAGATACGACCTATCTATCTTAGATACGACCTATCTATCTTAGATATGTCATATCTATTCAGATATGACATATCTATTCAGATATGACATATCTATTCAGATATGACATGTCATTCTTAGATATGACATATCTATTCAGATATGACATATCTGAATAGATATGTCATATCTTTCTTCTTTCACTAGCTATTTTAATTTCTTTCCAAATTATAAATACTCTTCATTTAACTGTAAAGAGATCTTGAATAAAAATAAATTATTTCAATTCGTTGAGTCCTTTTGAGACAAATATTCCAAAGAGCAAAATAGGGTTGGTACCTGCATGGGCTGCACGAGACTGGTGGTTATCCTGGTTGAGACAGAGAGAGGCAGGTTGAGGAGGAGGGAGAGGGAGGAGGCGAGGAGGTGATCACTGAACTGCTTGCACCTCTCACATACATCCTTAGAAAAACTAACCACCAGATTGAGTAGGTCTTTGGGGCACTGGAACAGAGAGCACACTTTAAACACCATGGAGAGAAATTAAAAGGATATATTTAAATTAAGAACAAGTTAGTTAGTTAGTTGATACAGAAAGTTCACTTATAAACACTATGAATAGAAATTAAAAGGATTAAAAACAACAAGTTTGTTGATATACATGAAGTTGAAGTTTAACAAAATGCTCTCATATAATTCAACCAAGGAGTTGGGAACTCCAAGATCTTACAATTGGTTTAGAACAGTGGTTCATAAAAAAATATTTTTCACGCGCACCCCTTGCTTTTCTCAGGCACCCCCTGAGCATTGTATTGCATTGAAATAGATTGGAAAGATACAATTGAGAATATTTATCGAATAAAAAAAAAGAAGAATGACAGTAAATACAAAAATATTGATATTTAGTACAGAATATTCAAGCCCATACGAAGTTTCACATGAAACTTTTCGGGCAAAATAATATATTTGATTACTATCATGTGAGAAATTGGCAAATATACTTCATGTATATTCTGCATGATATTAACGACAAGAACCGAACTTATAATAACATAAGGAACAACCATCCCAGACACCCCCCATAAACACTTCAGGCACTAAAAGGTTGCCGCGCACCACACTTTAAGAACAACTGGTTTAGAATATGGAGAAAATTAAGGTCCTTTACCTTCAAGGAACAATCAGCATTTAAGTCATCCTACAAATTACAGATATAGATGATATAATTATAATAATATATAGTTAGTTGATAATTTGATATATAGTCAAGCGGGGCAAGAAATGAAAGATTTCATAAACATCTATTTATTTCAAAAACCAAGAATGGTACTGTCAAAACAAACATATCAAAAGATGCGGAACTGTTGTGCTATTTTAGTGCAATAAACATTTTTTTGAAGCACTTGATACATTTTCTACAGAAGTAAAAAATGGAGGTTCATTTTTTACCCCCAAAATTTGTGAAAATGGGGTAAGAAAAAAATTCACGGAGCTAATAATGAAATTTTATTTCACCCCACACATTGTAAATAATAATTTTATTTTTTAAATTATCATTTTTGAGACTGAACTGCACTACAATTGCAATTCATTGAGACACTACAAGTTTACACATCATAAAGGACATCATACACTGATCTATGTGGTGGTGCAGATGTCCAAGTACTATATCCAAGTACTCCTCCTGGGAATGGAGGAGGAGTAGGATTTGATGTTAGAAAAGAAGTTAGGTGTTGAAGTTGGTGACCCGATTTCTACAGTTAAGTCAAGTTGCGTGTCATTCTCCTATTGGTTATCTATCATAGGCTTATTGTTGTAATTTTCAGATTTTCCGCTATTCACCCATTTTCTGTTTTGACATCAGCCAGTTTTGACATCAGTTGATAGGCATTGTTTCCACACATGACACAGTATGTTAACAAAGCCTGCTTTCTGGTAAGCTCTCATGCAGCTGTTTTGTGCTCGAAGTCTCCTACTCAGATTCTTACTTCTTTGTAAGTGGAGAAAAACATGCAACATCTAGGGGTTGAAGCAAGTCTGTACAGTGAGGAGGCAGTTCCAGAATGTTAATATCTTCTTAAGATGGCTAGCTCTACAGTTTTCAACGAGGTGTTACTGAGATGACCATTAAAAATTAGTTGCAGTGAATTTCAAGAACGGGTATATTTTCTCTGTTACACCATGGGAAGCATAACTGTTTTTGAGCCTTTTATGCCTATTGTCTTTTTTTTGAAGGATTAGTTGGACGATCTTCACCAACTAGGTTTTTTATCATTTCTTCTAATTTGTTAAAATATTCAAAGATAATAAAAGGATCAGGAGTTACAGCTTTTCTAGCTAGCTGCAGTTGTCCTACTTTATTAAATGCCTAGTTGCTTAGTTTCAAACAATTGTACCATTCAAAGACAACATACCTGACTGTAATGTATACACAAATGATCATTCTCTCAATTTTCTTAAATATGGTCGAGAATGTTTGTTCCAGCACTTGTGAAAAAAACACACTTCTTTCCTTGCAAATATAGAGATATTCACCGTGTTCTATGTATGATTGCTTACATATATGTAGTATGTATGTCTGTTATTGAAAAATAATCTGTCCACTCTTAGCAAGCATTCACCTTTTCCTTTCTCCTTGTTTTCATTCTTCTTTTGTTGCTGTAGCTTATTCCAGAGTAATTCCACATTCATGCCATACTTCTCAGCAGTATGTTTTATCTTAGCACCATCATTTATATCTTGAAGAGCTACTACAATAGTAGATTCATTCCATGTCTTTATATATATTTTGTTGACCATTACTAAATATTCATATTTAAGAACCTACTTAAATCTAAACGTACACCTAGAAAAAAAATAGATACCATTGCCAAAAACATAGTTCCCAGAGCAGTTTCCACATTCAGCTCAAAGAACTAAGTACATATATACGCATTACTATAAATTGTGGGGCAAAAAGTAAATTCATCTTTAACCCTCATGGGGCATAAAATGAAATATTCTTTATTCATAATTTACCCCATTTGCGTTCATAAAGTGCCCCCCATCTTTGAGCACCTCTCCCCGCTCTCCAAATTGTTTTATATTACATAAGAATAGCTCAGTAGTTGAGTTACATCCCAAAGTTCATTTTTCATCCCACTTTGGACCTTCAAATAGAAAATTCAACTTCAGAGCACATGTTTTGTGAAACTTGAAAAATGTTTTCCGAAACTATACATTAAGCTATGTCAAATTCTTATTTATTGGTTGTTTTTTTTCATTCACATATACAAATAAGCCTAATAAAAGTAGCTTCAAAATGAGACACAGAATGTTTAAATTGATTGTAATTTGTGTGAGTTATGGTAGATTAACTTTTTACCCCACAAATAGAGGTTTCATCTCTTGTCCCGTTTGACTATATTTATAGTAAACTCTCAGTTAGGTAAGAATGGAAAAGTCAAATGATCAGAAAATATAATTAGCTAAAGCTAGTTACCAACTAACTAAACTAGTCACTAACCTGACTAGTTTGAAAGTAGTCTCCAAGACTCTGGAGCAATCCATCAATGAGTAGGTAGTGAGAAGCCACTAAGTGCTCAGTAGAAGCATTAGGTAGTATGTAGCGCAGTAGTTCCTCCACAGCATTAACCTGAATGTTATTATCATCCTCAGAGGTAATATGAGAGAGAACATCGCACACTAACGCCACTAGGTTGGTGTACACTTGGAAGTCCTTAGGTGTGTTGGCGACAACTCCTTCCACAGGGTTAGAACACTCAGTTCCCTCTTCATCTTTCACTTCTTTCCTAGTGGTAAGATCTAGCTTTGTGATGATGTCCTTCACTGATGAGATGAAGAGATTGAAGAGCTCGCTGCTGACCTGGTTAAGGCGCACCCCTGGCGTCTTCAGCTTAACCAAAGCGTTTTGTGAGAGGAGGGTCTTCCAGAGGGGGAGGTACGACTTGTATGTGACTCTGTCTCTTGCCTGTGTCTCTGTACCTAACTGATCCACTTCCATTGGTGAGAGGTGGGAACAACTTTGCATGATCGCATGATGAACTGAAAAAAATGAATAAATAAATAGTTTCTATAGAAAACAAATGGCAAATTGAAGGATAAATATTGATATAAAATACAAACCATATGTCGCTAATAAGAAAGTATATTTCAAAAAAGTCTGAGTGGAATCTACAGGCCATAGCTAGCTATCGCTGATGTCAAAGGAAATGTAAATGAACTGTAGCTACTCGAAGAAGAAGTCACGATAGAGTAGTGGCTTACTGAATCACCTACAAACAGATAGGTACAGTGCTGAATGAAAAAATTACAACAAAAAAACAACAACCAAAAACAGACCAATGGTGCAGAGCTAGACTTATTTTCAGCTAAAAATAAATCACAACCTTTTCAGTTTAATTGAAGCGAAAAACTAACATCTATTCCAAGTAACTAATCTAAATCATATATAGTTAATTTACAGTAGCTATAGCCTATAATCACTCCAGTAACTATTTAAAACCTACTGAATGTTCTCCTTAGCGTCAGGATGACATCAGAATGAGGGGCAAGTAACATCACTACAGCACTGTGCGCAGAGTACTGCTTGTACGACTCCAGCATGGGGTAATGTTCTATCAACACTGAGAGCAGGGTAGTGATTCTCTGCACTGAACTGCAGTCAACTTCTGGCATTTGCGCTATCAGGGAAGATATTGACTGAAGGTAGGTAGGAAGGTGGGCCAGCTTCGTGTCTATCAGGTCATCAGATCTGAAGAGGAGTCACAGAGTAGATGAAACAATTTTAATCTAATGGAGGAGGGCTTAACATTAGCGAAGGCCATATTGCTGGACTCAAAAGGAAAATAAGTAACTACCTACTATGGATGGACTCTCAGGAGAAGTTTGAAAAAATGTATGTTATCTACATAGCTATTTTGGTAGCTAAGTAACTGACTACTACTTAGTTTATTATCTGCAATATTATTCACTAGAGTCTATGGAGCCAATATTGGTATACTGGTACATAACATGCCACTCAATGGTACATTGGTACATACCACTCACTGATATTTTGGTACTATACTGGTATACAGTTAGCTACCACTAACCGGTATATTGGTTCACAGCAACCACTCACTGCTATACAGTTAGCTTAGTATATTGGTTCACAGCAACCACTCACTGGTATACAGTTAGCTTAGTATATTGGTTCACATCAACCACTCACTGATATACAGTTAGCTTAGTATATTGGTTCACATCAACCACTCACTGGTATACAGTTAGCTTAGTATATTGGTTCACAGCAACCACTCACTGGTATACAGTTAGCTTAGTATATTGGTTCACATCAACCACTCACTGGTATACAGTTAGCTTAGTATATTGGTTCACAGCAACCACTCACTGGTATACAGTTAGCTTAGTATATTGGTTCACAGCAACCACTCACTGGTATACAGTTAGCTTAGTATATTGGTTCACATCAACCAATCACTGATTACAGTTAGCTTAGTATATTGGTTCACATCAACCACTCACTGATATATGGCATGGTAACTAGCATTGAGCACACCACTGAAGAGTTGCTCCAGTTGACTCTGTGCAAGCATTTCCTTACAGGCAGGTGCCAGGGCGCCATATCCCTTCACAGCGACATTTACGAGGTACATAGACGAGTTAGAGTCACTCTCCAACAACCCGTTGAATTGCTTTGTGAAATACTGTGAAGATAGACAAAGGAAATATATATTCATCAAAAACTTATAAAAATGATCCTAGACTTAAAATAGGAAGAAATATTTCACCACTTTAGATACTGGAAATTTTTTTACTAGTTGCTACCTAGATTTTCTATAGCAACTGTACTCTAGTTTATGAATAACACAAGAATGAAGAGTTACAAAAATAATCAGAACAGATGAAAGTAGCAGCTAGTCATAAATTCAAATTGAAACACATTTGTCAGGAAGTAATGAATGTCAGTAACATAAATATTTATCTTGATAATTATTTGTTCAATAGTTTTCATATAAGTCTTGAAAACTGCGTGTTCTGTCTTTTAATTTCTACTCTATCATCTGTAAAAAATAAATAGTACCATTTGAAATAATGATATTAGTTAGTGAAAAACTTCATATTGGCTTGAATATTCTTTTAAATTAGTATGATATGTAATTAATTGTAAATTATTTTATTCCATAAAGAATACTAATAATAGTTAGCTACTCACTATCAGAGCCTTCTTGTTCTCCTGACTGTGGTCAAGTTGCAGTTCATTTGCGATGACTGTAAGGAAAGTGTCCATTGCACCACAGCCAGCCTTGAAATCATCTCTGTTGGAGGCGGTGCACCATTTGACAAACCAGGGAAACAAGGTGTCGTATTTCCTCAGCAGATCTTGACTGAACTTTGCACCATGTTCCGCCAAAAGGCTCAGACCAGCTGAAGGAAAAAAAGTCATTAATGAGCTATATGCAACTAGGGTGAAGAAGGTAAATTGCGGCCCCCTAGGTATCTTTGGCCTCTATCCACAGGAAACGGTAGCTATTAATTTCATAGCTACAAAACACTCATAAAATTAATTAATTATAATAAGTTATTACTCTTTATTTGATAAGCAACATTACAATATTATTTCAGTTCAGTAGGATTTGAGACTCATTGGCGACGAAATTTGTTTGAAATTAGCAAGGCCACAATTTACCTGGTTGGAACAGTATCGTCTGTGATTGGTTACTTAATAAATGAGTTCCATGTGATCTCCAAAGAGAGAAACTTCACTAGTTCAACTCACTAGGGATGTGACAATATGCTTTTAATATTATAGATCTCAAAATATTATAGACAGAGATAATTAAAGAGTATTAAATCGTTCCAAACCAGCGGTATATAATATTTGAATTTGATAAATTGATACCGTTTCAGTTAGTTTCGTAGCTACAAGATACTTTTAGGATCTATGATCTTAAAAGCATATTGTCACAACCAGAGTTAGCTATAACATTTTGGCACGCACATATAACATAGGATGAACCAAAATGAAAAATAGCTAATGTAGGTTATTTATACTACTAGAGATTGAACAAAATCAGGCCATTAGACTAACTTCTTCAAAACAAATGTAGAATAAAAAAATTATATATCAGATAAGTATGATTTACCTCTCTGAGAGTCTCTCTTTGGCAGGTTTAGATTAGGATTTATTATTTTATGAACGTGAGAGTAAATGCTGCTAAAATCTGCCATTGAGTAATGCTCTCCGTCTGGAAAATTGCGCAAATAAAATGCCAGGCCTCGAAGGGACCCTGCCAGGATTGTAAGATCTGGTCGCTGTCCAGTCTGAAAAAGATGTGGAGAAAGTTACTCAATAAGACAGTTTTGGATAAGTAAATAGACACTTAAAATAGCTATTAATTGTTTAAACATTTGACTAGAACAATTCATACATAAATTGAAACTATATAGCTATTGTATTATCTTATTTAATTAGATTTTTTAATGTATTAATGTATTTTTGTTTGTAGTTTAATATAGCTTTTCAAAATTTAGTAGGAAGTTTAATGTCTGTTTTAGAATCAAAGGCCATATTGCTGACATCAAAAGGAAATTAAATACAAAGGACTGGATGAATCAGTCATGAAGAAAAGTGGCTCCAAGATGAATAGATTAGGATAACTAATTTCAACAATATTTATACCTATCATCAAATTTCTAATAAATGTTCTCACATGTTTGGCAAGCTGAGCCACTAGAACTTTGAAGATGAATGGCGCTTTTTTCTTAGCGAGATGTGGCAGAGCGGAGGTGAGAGCGCCAAGAGCTATCAACTCGTGCTGAACAACTGAAATAAAGATATTATTTCATTAGATACAGTCAGAATAGGTAATTCAAGAGTGCTCAGCTTGATCCTAAAGGGTATCACTATGCTCTAAATAATTATAGTCTAATGAAAAGTAACAGTAAGTAATCATTAAACGAGGGTGAATTAGGTAGCTAAATTTTGGCCCTCACTTCAGCCTCTAACCACAAAAACACTAGCTAATAGAAATCATAGTTTTGAGACCCTTTGAAAATTAATAAATGGTATCGCACAATTTGCATCTTTTGATATGCAAAATTGGAATATAAATTCAGTTCAGCAAGATTTAGAGGCTAAAAAAAGTTGCTTAAAGTTGAATGATCACAATTTACCTGTGAATGATAGGTACTGAAGTCATTTTAAACTTGGTACATTGAAATGAAATTACTTCATTCAAATGTTAAGAAAATGATATGCCAATAATTAAAATTTACAACAAAATTGAGAGGTTAATATAAATATAACTGGTGAATAATCTTGTATGTTAATAACCAACATATCACTATCCTATATGCTACAAGATTACTAATTCATCAATTCCCACTCAAAATTACTAGCTATCTATTATTTTGAACTCTTTTTTTTTACTAAAAATAAAAAATTTGGGAAAAATATGAAATGCCATGAAAAATACTAGAAATTATTGAGAGTAACTAACTAAATACCAGATGGAGTTTTTGGAGAATTGATTCCAATGCAAAGCTGATCAACAGTCTTCGGGAAGTCGAAGTACTCGGTGTCAGTATCGAGAGGGACTTTGGAGAGGAAGGAATAGAAGAGTTCCAAAGCCGAGCACCTGACTTTGGCAGCCTTGTCCACTCGGTACAGAAATAGAGACATAGACTGAAATGAGAACAGTTGAAACATTTTAGTGAACGATAGAAATGTCAGGTACAATATAAGCTAATAGACGGACTAGCCTATGAGACTATTACAAAATGGTAAACAAGGTCAAGCCCATATGTGAGTAGCTATCTAATAACTACTTTTCAGACAATTAATTTACACCAGCTAATTAAAGTTTGTAGAATCGGATAAAATAATCTCATATAAAACAAAATGTACTTTTTATTTTTCAGTTCTATGCAAGTAAATAAGTGGATCAAATCACTGAGCCAATAAAAAAGTGTTGGTTCTGATTTTTAAAATGAAAAACATTTAGTTTGTTAAACTAAATCACAGAAAGAAAACCAGAATCAATTTAAGTTCAAAAAGTGAACTATGGTAGGTAGGTACAATATATAATATCAATAAGTTAAATATATTACTCACGAGAATATCTGTAGCATATTTGGCAACATATTTAGGATCCTTCAATGTCAAAGTTTTGATTATCTCCAATGTTGACTTTTTTGCATCGCCAAACTCCTGATGTTTGATTGAATCTTTGCAAAACTTCACCAGACCATCTTTGTTCAGGAGGAGACTGATGAAAAACTCTGAAAAAATATATATATACATTTTTTAAAATATAAATAAATAAAAAATAAAATATTCATTAATTGTCCTTTGAATTAACTAAGAGCATTTGATGAAACTTATTAATTTCTGAACCAAGATAGCACCCATCTAGTCATAAATAAATTGATTGAAGCAAGCTAGTTACTATCTTATAGACATAAACTAACCATGATGAATGGATGAGAATTCAGAAGACATAAACTCAGATACATCGATGACAAGATCTCTAGCTTTATTAGCATTTGGATTATCAGAAGATGGAGACACATCCATCAGTTGCTTCAGCAAGCTCTGCAACTCATGGCACTCACTAGAACTAGCCATGGTGAAGAAGACTTACAAAACTAGCTAATATTTGAAAGATATATTAGTTCATATTGAAGAGATTATTCAATAGTGCTACATCATAATGGAAAGTATTTTAAACAAATTTCTGGAACAACGAAAATATTATTGGGACAAATGATTGTGTTATAGATACCTGCATTAACCATTTGCAAAACTCAATGTTCTAGTGTAAAATAGTGTTCATAATCATAGAGTTGATCTCCATTTTCATCAGCCCATATAAATAGTTTGATTTGTCTGTCTGTGGCTGAGAGTATTCATATAACTAGAGGGAGCGAGCTGTTCAGTGAAACCAGGACAGTCTTAATGCACCCTAATTTCTTCAGTGCCTAGAGAGACGCAATGGGGGGAGGTCTGTGATACAGCTCGCTTCCTCAGATGTATATGATTTGCGATGATGATTTAACTATATTTATATTGTATTAAATTTATTGGGGACAATTCTAAAGGTTTTCAAACACATCAATTTATTATTTTGAATTTATTTCAATGTGGTATCATGATTACAAAAGATAGTGATAAGAATTATTCAAATTGAACATTTTATGATAAAATAAAAGATCATCAAAAAGCAGTTGAATATATTTCAAGAATATCTTTTGTAACTATTCTACCACAAGTTGAGAGGAAAAGCGTCCTCCCAAGATAATATTACAGACGTAATATTGTACACAGCAGTCACGTGACCCCAAAATTGATTGCACCCAAAGTGTCCTCCCAAGATGAATTAAAATGAAAGCCACTGGCTCTCACCACTTGGTGAGCTGGAAAATTGTAAGCCATTTTTGAGCCAAAATTTCACAAAAATTTTGAGCCAAGCCAATTTGGCTCCTTTTTTTTAAGATTTCAAGCCAAAATTAACATGGGCACATAGGAATTAATTCAAAATTTTAAGCCAATTAGACATATCCAAATTTTGACCTTTTGAAATCTAAGCCAATTAATTGGCTAATTTGGCTTTAACTTACATACTCTTTAACATGGCCGTTAGTTTGTGGCCACTCTGGAAAAAGTGGTCTATTCTGATGATTCCATGAATTAATTACTCTGAGTCTGTTGGAGTTTAGCAAACCTCAAAATACAGTAATAAATTAATGGGAACAGTATAATCTGCAGCATTAAGCCTCAAAAATTCATCTGTTAAGTGTTAGAAATAGAAGACCAAGGTATTTTCCAGAGTGGGTTTGTTAGCGGTTAGGACCTAGGTACTGCTGCTACTGCACACATCACGATTGTTTGAATTACAGTTTAATGACCTGGCAGGGGGGTTCGGCCGTTCAGGGGCGTGCCGCCCCCAATACATCTAACATTCTCACTGTTAAGTTTTTATTTACACCTCAGACTGAAAGTTTATGATAGTTACAACTTAGGGTCAAGCAGGTAAATTGCGGCACACTAACTAACTGCGGCCTTTAACAACAAAAACATCATAGCCTCAAAACACTCGTTAAAAACAAAGTAGTAAATTGTAGCATGCACTGTGCTTATTATGATAGCTATACAACATTTCAATGTAATTTAGGTTTTGAATGTTAAAGAGACTCTCTTGAGATTGCTGCAATTAAAAATTAAAGGGCTGCAATTTACCTGTGTGACCCTACCCTATAAAATTATGATTAGCCTATTACAGTTTTCGGCAATTTCTACATACCTAATGTAGAAATTAATGTAAATAGGGCCTATAGGGATTAATTTAGAAGTGTTCGTAGCAAAATTAATGTAAATATAGGAATTAATTCCATATTGTTCGGAGAGAATATCCCAAATATCTCCCATATTCTGCAGACTGGTGTCCCAGTCTGTATTTCGTGGTAAATTCCACCGACATGTCGGAATTTTTCTCCATTGAAAATAATATTCTGGCAAAATCGGTGGATTTATAGCTATTTATTCCCCAGTCTGTATTTGGTGCACAAAATTCCATTGACTTTTCGAAAAAGCTGAAAAAATCCACCATAGATTTCCAGTAATTTGATTGATCCACCAACATTTTACCCATTTTTCCACCAAAAATTAGTGGTAACATAGGAGTAAATAGCAAATAATCCAACGACTTTGCCAGAATATTATTTTCAATGGAGAAAAATTCCACCGACATGTCGGTGGAATTTACCACAAAATACACCATGTTTCAGAGGCTGGAAAATCATAAGACGTAAGCCAATTTTTGAGCCAAAATTTCACCAAAAATCTGAGCCAATTTCAGTCTGGAAAACTGCTTAGGCTAACAGATGAACTCTATATGCTGAAAGCTGCGGATTATACAATTTTTAGCAATTTACCATTAATTTTGAAGTCTGTAAAACTCCAACAGAAAAATTAGTTCATCAGAATTTCAGAAAGCACCTATTTTTCCAGACTGGCTCAGCCAAGCCAATTTGACTCATTTTTTGAAGATTTCAAGCCAAAATTAACATGGGAACATAGGAATTAATTCAAAATTTAAAGCCAATTAGACATATCTGAGATTTGACCATTTCAAATCTCCGGACTGAAGGAACTGGTAAACTGTTCTCCAAGAAACCCTCTACTTTAGTTTTTGTTCTCAGTAAAATACATATAAATATAGGAAGAAATTATGTATTGTTCACACAGAAAATGTCATAAATGTCCCATATTCTGCAGACTGGTCAAATCTAAGCCAATTAATTGGCTTTAACTGACATACTCTAATACATGGAAAATACAGACTGGAGTGTCTCCAGATTGAAGAAACAGGTAAACTGTTCTCCAATAAATCCTCGATTTTGGCTTCTGTTCTCAGTAAAATACATATAAACCACTCTGGAAAATACCTTAGGCTAACAGATGAATTTTAGAGGCTAAATGCTGTGGATTATGCAGTTCCCATTAATTTATTACTGTATTTTAAGGTTTGCTAAACTCTAACAGAGTAATTAATCCATCAGAAAAGACCACTTTTTCCAGAGTGGCATGCAAACATAGCCATGGGAGGAAATTAAGGTTGGTTCGCACCAGATTGTATTTGGTGGTAAATTTCAAATTTTCAATGATATCTCGGGAGATATTCAATTTCTCAAATAAAAAAATGTCTGCAATGTAGGAGGATATTTAGCTATTAATTCCTATATTACTATAAATTTTTGGAGGAGAAACTGAAAAAATGTTGGAGGACTAGAGAAATTGATGAAAAATGTTGGCAGCTATTTCTCAGATTTTTGAAAAAGTCAGAGGAATTCAGTGCACTAAATACAAACTGGGGTTCGCACAGAAAATATTAAAAATGTCCCATATTCTGCAGACTGGGGGTGTCTGATGCATGTGTATCTACTATCTCTTGTTTTTAAGACTATCTATGGGTGATTTACTTGGTGCGTAGAAACACCGGAACGGACCAAAACGGAGTCAAATATGTATGTTAAAGAACTGTTTGCATCATTTTAAATGCTCAATGAGGTTATGTATTGCCAAAGAACACTTGGTTGAACACCGGAACTGACCAAAATGAACCAAAACGAACCGGAACGGACAGAGACGGAGTCAAATTTGGATGCTGGAATACTTTTTGCATCATTTTGAATGCTCATTGAGGTTATTATAGAATGAATAGTTGCATTAACATATAAAGAGCTTAATAAAGAAAAACGTACTTATTACATGAGTAAAAACGTACTTATTACACAAGTACAAACTTACTTATTACACAAGTACAAACTTACTTATTACACAAGTACAAACGTACTTATTACACAAGTACAAACGTACTTATTACACAAGTACAAACGTACTTATTACACAAGTACAAACGTACTTATTACACAAGTACAAACGTACTTATTACACAAGTACAAACATACTTATTACACAAGTACAAACGTAATTATTACACAAGTACAAACATACTTATTACACAAGTACAAACGTAATTATTACACAAGTACAAATGTTCTTATAACACAAGTACAAACGTACTTATAACAAAAGTACAAACGTACTTATAACAACAACATGCTGATAGTCTTTCCCATTGCATGATACGTGCACTGGTTGTGACTGTCTATTTTTATCTGTCTATTCCTATCCGTTAATTATTATTTGTCTATTCCTATCCGTTAATTATTATCTATCTATTCCTATGATCCTATCCATTAATTATTATCTGTCTATTGCTATCCGTTAATTCTTATCTGTCTATTCTTATGTACGTTTGTACTTATTTAACAATTAAGTACGTTTTTACTCGTGTAATAACTAATAAGTACGTTTTTCTTTATTAAGCTCTTTATATGTTAATGCAACTATTCATTCTTTAATAACCTCCATGAGCATTCGAAATGATGCAAACAGTATTCTAGGCTCCGGTACGTTTTGGTTCATTTTGGTCGGTTCCGGTGTTCATCCAAGTGTTCTATGGCAATATATAACCTCATTGAAAATTTAAAATGATGCAAACAGTTCTTTAACATACATATTTGACTCCGTTTTGGTCCGTTTCGGTGTTTCTACGCCAGCCAGTCTGAAAAGTACAGCAGGATTTGTAGATTAATCCTGCGCCCAAATCCTATTTAATTCATATGTTGTTATGTTCCCATGCCAGTCTGCAGAATATGGAACTTTTTTCCAAGACTCTCTGCAGGAGTTTTTGATTGAATTTTTAGAAATTTGAGATCTCTGCGGGAGATTTTGAATTAATTCCTATGTTACCATTAATTTAGCTGCGGGAGATTCAGAATCTGCTACTGAGAGTCAGAGAGTAGCTCTCTCTCAAATTAAAATCTCTGCGGGAGAAGAGACACATTCTGCAGACTGGTTCCCATGTTATTTGCTGCGCCCAGATCCCAATTTCTGTAAAAAATCCTGAGTGACTCAGGATTTTTACATAGAACGGTACCAGTCTGGAAAGAAGGTCTCCTCAGACTCAGGCTGAGTCTGAGGAGACCTTCTTTCCAGACTGGTACCGCTCTATGTACCCTGATTTACTTGTTATTTTACTTATTTACAGGTTTTTCAACTTATTTCACCTCTCAACCAGTTTGTATTTCGTGGTAAATTCCACCGACATGTCAGTGGAATTTTTCTCCATTGAAAATAATATTCTGGCAAAGTCAGTGGATTTTTAGCTATTTATTCCTATGTTACAATTAATTTTCGGTGGAAAAATGGGTAAAATGTTGGTGGATCAGCCAAATTAGTTGAAATTTATGGGGGACTTTTTCAGCTTATTCATAAAGTCAGTGGAATTCTATGCACCAAATACAGACTGGCCTCTCAAAAGTCATCAGTATAGACTTTGTCCATACTTTGAAACATGGCAGACTGGCTTGGCTGCGCCTGCGCAGTGCGCTGATGCAGCCTGATGGTTCCTCAGAGTCAGACCCACGATTTTTTTTTAGAAAATTGGGATTTTGAGCGCACTGCGCAGCTAATAACATGACATCATTGAGATGGGTCCATGCTCCATGAGAACATACTTCAACATGAACATAGGAATTACAATTAAATAAGACCTGGATGCAGGATTAATCCTCAAATCCTGTCATACTTTTCACACTGGGCCATCCTGTAAGCTGTAATGGCTGTACAGTGTACAATTACTGAATCTGTGAACTGAGTGAACACAATGAGCGCCCCCACATTTCACTCCCGTACAATCAGCGAATGAAATGAATAAATAGAATTACAGCTAATATTCTTCTCCATTTCAGATTTTGGTTGGAGAAGAAGGAAAATCCTGACAGCTGATTGGGTTGGAGAAGAAGGAAAATTTTGGTAGGAGAAGAAGGAAAATCATAATGTAGAAACTTGAAGGAGAAGCGCCCCGATTTTAAAGTTAACCAAAAACGTTAAAATTGTCTAAACGATGGAAATTGTAAGTTCGATTGCACCACAATAGTGATCGGTGAATAGGTTGTGTAACTTGTGTTCCAAGTTATCAAACAGTTCTACATTTGATGTAGAACCCTTATAAATGAAGTACTTCATTGTATAAAGAATTTATTTGAATAAGAAAAATATTTTGTGTAGTCTACTATGGAAAGGCTAGTTTTCTATTCACCTCTCGTATCGATATACTCTATAGTGAACTAAATCCTCTAAAGTGAATTAGCTGATTACAGGACAATAATCCCCGTGAAAAAAAACCCCTGCGGTCAAAAACTCCCCGTGCAAAATATCCCTCGGACAAAAAACCCCTTGTAATAAACCCCCCGGACAAATACCCCCCCCTCCCCAGACAATAAAAAAACAATCATAAAACCCCCGGTGCAAAAAAAAAAAAAAACTGCTCTATATAAATAGCATAATCCATTTTATTAATATAGCAAACAGTATTCAATGCGAACCAATAATTATTACATTTTCCTCGAAAATATGACAAATTTTTTTGCAAAATAAGGTATACCCAATTACCTATTTTATAGTATAAATAAGTGCAGTATACATTTTGTCACTATCAAACCTGGCCGGGGGGGGGGGGGTT
>CANNZV010002747.1:87503-169918 GCA_947561585.1 Caprella mutica | reverse complement strand
CTAGACAATACCAATATAATTCACCATTTCCAAACAAAAGAAGATTTAATAATAGCAGAAGCACTTTCAATATCACCCTGTGTGATATTCTTCTTGTTTGTGTTATTTAGTGTTTTAATAGTAGTCAAATTAATTATTAAGGGGACCGCCCCCGAAGAAATCTCAAAATTTTATCTTTTTTTTTATTGTGTAAATAGTTGCTTTATAACCTTCTTATAGTTTGTGCAAAATACCAGACGTATCGTATAACTCTAATCCCCCTGGGGAGAGGGAGAAAGGGAAAAGTGGGCCGGGGGGTAGGGAGTCAATATGTACTCTAAAAACCATCTCTCAGCCAATTATAATTCGTAATAATTAATTATCTCGCTATATCTGGTATCTAACCTACCCCTAGATAACACCCACACCAATGAATGCAAAGAAAGATTGCTCAGTTGTCCCTAAACCTTCGAAGAGGATGGATGCTGCGTGTCAGATCATCAAAATTTGAAAGGAAATTCCTACTAATTCTGACATCTACAAATCTTGTAATTCAAACCTCATTTTCTGGTTTTTGGTTGAAGCTAGAGCATTGCGGTTTTTTGCATTCGATACTCCATAATGATATCTACAATATAATTGTCTTCGATTTTTGATTTTAGAATTTGTTGTAGAAAATTATTTCCCTACAAAATTATTTCTTCAAAATTTTGGTTTACTTTTTATGAAAAAGTCGAAATATAGAAAACCCATCCGAAAATCGAAAAACTAAGTAAAAAAAAAAATCGAAAAACTAAGCAATAATAAAATTTTTCCAAAATTTTTGGGGCGGTCCCCTTAAATGTCTGTTTGTATATTTTATTATTCTATCTTGCGTTAATAAATAAACTAATTTAGGTCTTTTGTCACTTGCAGACTAAATAAACTGCCTGATGATGCTAAAAGTTTTTAGCGAAATATCGCACCATGTTTAAGAATAAAAATGATTCAAACAGAAGAAGTAATTATTACCTGGATATCGAAAGTAATAATCAAGATAAGCAATAATGAAACTAAACACCTACTTAGGCAAATAGAAAAATAATCAATAAAATCCGAAGAAACAAAATGCCACTTATCATTTAATGAATGTTGCCTAATAAATAGATTGCTGCCCACTTTTACAAATATATATATATATATATATATATATATATAAATATACATATGTCACTCTCTTAGAAAATGTAAACTAAATTTGTTTTCACTTAAATAAAAAAACCTATTTATTTGTTTGACACACTGTACTTAATTACTTGATTAATCACATAGAAATATATCCCTCAAATGGTGTTATCGAAAGACTTTAAGAAGGTTCTTTGAAAAGAGATGGAAATGCTGGTCAGTTTGTCTCTCTCTGTATAGTTATACACAGTGTGTATTTATTTGTCTGTTGGTTAGTTGCAAGGAAAATGTCATGCTTTAATATTTAAGGTGCGTTATAACTCCATAACTGATATATTTTTCAGGATAACAAACATCGGGATTGAAGAAATCGATAATAGAATAAAAAAATCTGGAAAACAGAAGAATAAGGAAAAACTAAAAAAAAGAGAAACAGAAAAAAGAAGAGAAAAAATCTGGTGAAAGGAAAAATTCATGATAACCAAAGAATACGAATAACAAGAAAATCCAAATTGGCTATACAAAATACATAAATTCTGCTTTCAAGAATTCGAATAATTAATCAACGTAATCTCAAAAACTGAGAAGAAAGTTATTTCTTCAATTTGACTGGTAATGATACTATAAGGATTTCCGGATAACAGAAAAAATTGAATAAAAAATGCTGATTATCATTATGAAAATAAAGATGACAAAAAATCCGAATAATAAGAAAAATTCAGATATTATATAATATATATCCAGATAAGAATTAATGAAAAAAAGATAATATCTGTAAATTGTATTAGTTTTATTAAGATAATTTAAAAAAAGATATATTTTTTTACTGATAATTCAGTATCGTATAAAACAATTGGTCACCATTTTTTAACTATATGAATGTATGAAACCTTCCTAACACAAAGATTTAGAATATCGAAGTTGATAATTTAAACTCTAGCGGTGTCCTACATATAACTGCAAGTATAGTTAATAAAGATATTTACACAGTGAAAATGAAAGGAGAATCCCTAATCTGAATTTCAACAGTTTTGATCCTGAGCGAAGCAACACCCTTTCATCCAAAATAAAATATGCGTTCCAATTAATTGCAAAAGTAATAATATTTTAAAATGACATATTGTTCATAATTAAAATGTATAATTAAATACCTCCTCAGTATATGTCTTTCAGTAGTTTATCCACGAATCACAACCGAGAGTCTCAAAAACACCAGAACCAATGATCAATGAACAAAAAGGTTAGAGGTTAATATCACCCGTGAGTGTTAATTACCATAAACTTTGCAAATGAATTTGTGATAGTTACTAATTGTCCAAAGTGTAACTAAGTATTTTCATTACATTTAACCCTTTGTCACTCAGCAAACCTATTTTCATATACAGTTCTAGTGACTTAATATAATAACTAGAACGATGAAGGCTTTTCCACGCATACCATTGTTCTATCCCGACTATCCGTGACGTTTTCTCTTAGTCTTCAGCACCTGTGAAAAATATATCGTTCATTTAAATTCAACCGACACGTTCACACGCATCCCACTCAGTACCGCATTTCCTCAGTACTTAAAATTCACTCAAGTATTAAGAAGTATTAAGAGAAAACTTCACGGATAAAATACTGATGTGTATGACCAAGCTTGATTTAATTCATAAAATATAATCATTTCTACCGAGACGAAATAGTCATTAAATAAAACTAAAAATATAATTATTCGCAGGTGGTACTTTTTTGTTATTTCTCCGCAATTTCTATTTTAATGGAACAATATTTTTGTCCTATGTCTTCTTGAAATTGAACAAATATATTAAAAAGCAAAAATTTATTGCAACTTGAATTTTTAGAATTATGTTGAATGATAATATTAAACCACATGTCTGAAAGAAATTGCTGTTGGATCAATGACACCTATTCATGGATTCTCCAACAATTAAATCCATCAAATGCCCATTTACTCATTTCTGCTTTGATGGAAAGATTCCAAACTATCAATATTATGCATTTCTCTACACTTCGAATATTTTCGAATGAGTGTCTTTGAATTTTCCATATCTTCTCTCAAATGAACTAAAATACTTCCATGGACTAAAAGCAGAGAGAAAAGAAATTACTGAGAAATACTAAATCAGTAGACACGATACATGAAATAATTTGTAATTTAGTTGAAATAAGAAGTTGTGGGAGATAACAGAAAAGTACCAAGAAAAGAATCACTACACAATGTACAGTATTATCGAGGAAATCGATAACGAGGTCACTTTAAATATTAGAAGCAAAAACCGTGGATATTTCAGTCCTATTTTGAGATTTGATACTTTGCATAGGATAAGCTCCTCCTTTTCGTAGTATTGGGAAAATAGGCCAATTTATAATAAGTTTATTACTAATTTGACATCAATTAGTGAATTATCTTAGAATATTTTGATAAAGAGCGAATCACACTATAATATCGATTAAAAATAATTCAAACTATTTCGATAAATTAAATAAAAAAGTTCAATTATATCAGTTAAGTTGGATCAAACTACAAGGTTAGTAGTAGTTTTTACAACAGTCGAATCTAAGAGATTCTGAACAATTATGAAATATTCATCTGATAGTCAATAGCTAAGGTAAATACAAAACAGCCAATATGACTCAGCAACCGATAGCTAGTTAGGAAAAGGTGTTCAATTTTCGACAATGTATAGAAGTTCAAACTTCATATCTGTGATGGCACATCTTTTTGTAACTAGCAATCGGCTGATTTGTCACATCGGCTGTTGTGTATTTATCCTAGTTCAATTTTTAATGTCTACAGTTTGTACATTATACTGCATGCAATGTCTACATATCCCGAGTAATATAAAAGCTGATCCTATTGTATTGGCTTTTATTCAAATATTGTATTATTTGCAATAGCAATATAGATAAAAAGTAGAATATATAATATATTGTGGGTAGAGTTGAAGCCCACCCAGGCTAGCGACGCATTGCCAAAGAGATTTTTACTAACTCCTAAAATGAGCATTCATTGCTTATAACGCACGTGAATTGCATGGACCTGTAAAATAGTTAAACTTGTAACCTACAACTAAAACCTTCAATTTGAACAGTATATCCAAATAGCACATTCTTCCATATAACAAGAAGTATTGCTGGCAATATAATATTCTAAGGTGGGAGAAAGGCAAAGATGCTATGGATAACTTGAATTAGAAATGATACAACTTGGAGCCTAGAGAAGCTATCCACATTTAATATCCACATTTTGGTCTCGGTCTTCCGCCTCATTTTCATGATAGCTTATAGGGAGTCTTGATATTCATTTTTGCATAGTAAAAGAAATTCTTCAGTTTTAAAAATTGTAGATATTTTTTCCTAAAAATCATTCCATATCATTTCAAATGCAGATTATAATTTAAATGAATGCATACTCGAATCATATCCAATCTGTGCTATGAATTAATTTTCTTATCCTCTATTAATTCGGGTTCGGGAATCCTTCACTAATCAAAGACTGAAAACTTATCAAGTACACTAAAACTTGAAGTTCCCTTCCATTTGTCTTATTATTACCGTTTCTCATTCCATTAATGATTTTAATTGACCAGTAATTTTTTTCATGAATTAGATTTTTGTAGAATTTGATCAAATTGTAGTTTCTTCTATATAATCATAACCTAGATTAATGTTATGACTGGAAACCGCATTGATGAATAAATTCACAAGCTTTTGGATGCAAAAAAGCTTCTTCGTGAAATTACAGCTATTGACAATTAATTCTAGATTATTTGCGTTGACAAACCAGAGCTTTTTCTTCAAGAGCCTTTCTTGGATCGCCCGTTATTTCTGGTAAAAACAAAAATCTAATTGGACACTTCGATAGAGAACTCAATCGGGCGTCTATAGCGTAAACAATATTTGATCTCGTTCCGGTTACAAATTTATTTTTGTTATTCTTCATAATAATATAATTTTATGTATTTAATTTATTCTTTCTTTAGTAGGTTTGTTCAGGGTTTTTTTTTTGTCTTCTTTTTTTCTGCTTTGTTCATCCTTAGTAAATTTCATTCCTTAGAAATTATGAGTGACTATGAAAATGTAACACTGGAAAAAATCCAGTCTCTACTGAAAGGCAGTAGAAAAGCCAATCAGGGAAAAAATTCTTGCCTGAGAGACCTGATAAAGCTAGTTTCCTCTACAGAAAAGTGTTAAGAGACTGGGAATTCGCAAAAGTGTAAAACTGAAATTAATCTGTCAATTAGTGAAAACCAACAATCAAAGAAGATGCATCATGAGATTGTGGTTGATGTGGACAGAATTAATTTCTCTCAGACTTTCGTTCCCAGTTCTAATCAACCTTTGACTGTTTTGGACAATGGCTAGGAACAAATAATTTCTTACGAGATTCCAGTTGTCTCTAACAACGGTAATGTCTTGCACTTATTTATATATCTTATCATATATCTTTCTAACCTAAGTGGCTAAGTTTATAATTCAAGAGGCTCAACACGTCATCCATGTGAGTAACAGTGGAGTAAGTGAATAAGCTCATACAGATATTTCGTCATGAAGCTCAACAGTGAACACGTCATCCGTATATCATGTATAGTGGAGAAGTTGATAAGCTCACAGACCAATATCAGTACTATCAGTACAAAAAAGGCACATTAGACTTAACACGTCATCCCTAACTAAATGTTAGTGGAGTAATTATAGAAGCTCATTGAAATTATGGCCTAGCACGTCATTCCTTAGCTACAGTGAATCAAGTGCAAGGGCAATTTTTAGTCTGATAATTAGACTCTAAATCCATTTTGGCTTAGCACGTTGTATCTGTATACTTTTATTTATTCATTGGATTCAGTGCAAGAGCAAAATATATATACTTTGAGTAATTAATTATTATTATATTTATAGTCTCCAGAATCTATCATAAATAAATAAGCATTAACTTCTGGTGAATCAAACCCCCTTCTGCCTCTCCCATTATTGGAGGAAATCATGTTCAAAATGAGGTTGACCCATTTTCTAATTTTATCTGTGAAAATAATATCCTTGAATCCTATTTAGGCAAATTAGACTCTGATTACTTTTCTCCTATCATTTCAACTGCTACCAAGTCTAATTGGTCTCCTTTCGATGAAGTTTTGAATTGGTATGCTAGAGTAACAAATATAAACTTATCAGATCCTCAGGCCAAGGAAATCTCTGACAAATACCTATGTAGCTGCCTCTGTCATTGCCTCTCATTTTGAACCTGCTCATTTGCCTCTTGCACTGAGTATATATTTATAGGTATGGAGGTAGCATGCCTTGGAAGGAAAAGTGATGACAAAAAGTGACGCCATGGGCGTGTTTTCTCCCAATGCACCCCTGCCACTTGGTGCAATGGGGGTTGTGTGCCCCTCCTCCAATGCTCAGTGCAAATCGAATAACAGTAGAGAGGTTATGTTGTTCTGTTCCGTTAGTAGCTATCACAAATTTTGATGACATTTAATTACCAATTGTGGCAATTGTTATGATATTTTATTTCTGAAAAACATATTGTCGCAATTGATGAGATATTCATCTTAGGAAAACATTATTTTTTATAGCTGGCTTCTCTTTCATATATATATTTATATGTAGAGGCCAATTAAAAAGGTTAAACTATAATAATTGTTTTAATCACAATTAATTTTTAATCATTAATAATATTTCAGTTTTAGAGGATAATGCTAAGGTATAGGTTTGCATGTTTCATTTACTATCTCCTCTCATTTTCTTCTTAGAGTTTTTTGTTAGGTAGTCATTTAGGCATCATTTACTTAACATCACCTCTTCATTTTCCTCTTCCATTGTCTATTCAGCCAACGGTGTTGCTTTTCCCAATCCATATTCTTTTTAATTAAGTAACTGCTTTTCTGCATAACTGAGCTTGACCAACGAATCGTGGTAGGTGAATTGGTCCACGGAGCCACTTTCCTTTCTGACTGCCTCTTCGAGTCCCTTGTATTTAACTTCCTTTTAATGTCAGCGATATTGGTTTCAGTTCCGAAGCAGACGTCAATTCTTTAAGTCATAAGATTTGATAATAATAAAGTACCAAGTTGCACAGGTATTTTTTTTTATTATAATATTATTGGAAATAATAAATTATGTTTTCATATATAATAATTATTAAACTCAATAGTACTGAATGTAAATGAAAATAATATGCTATGGTTGGATATATTTAATCCCACCATGCAACTTGTGTTCATGAATGATATTTTATGGTGGTTTACATATTATCCCACCATGTAACATATGTAACAAAATAGGTATAAGTTAAATCCCGTACATATATATTGATTGTGTTTGTACATAAAATACTTTTATTTATTATTTACTTCAGTTTTATGGTAATTAATACATGTATTTTCTCCATGCTGATCAGATATCAACAAGAGTTATAAGCAGGGTTGTGACATTTTGTAAAAATATGCTCTTAAAACTATAAACTCCATGAATATTATAAACGACATCAAAATTTAGGGTATTGGAACTTCCTATCGCTAAACTAGAAGGGTTCTGCACAACATTTTTCATGTCGCGCTTAGGATTACATGGAATTTATATTTTTAGAGCTTATTTTTTACAAAATGTCACAACCCTAGTTATAAGTAAATTTACATTTTGCAGTGTTCCGACCTTTAGGACGTCTGGTTCAATAAAGAATAAATCTAATTTTGCTACTGTCTGGTATTCTGTAAATATACCAATGTCTACTTCATAAACCTCCTATACTAGAACTCATTATTAGTTTTGTCTTCGTGATGTAAAGATATTGTGATTTCCTAGTTAGCTTCTTAGATGCCGTGATTGAGGCCTTGTTAGAGATGTTAGCATTTTTCTATAATCAAAAAGTTTTTTTATCGATAGAATTCAATTAAAGTAAATTAATATAAGTATTTCTTGTAATGTGTTGTCTGATTAAAAGTAATTTATATATATATATTATTAGGCAGATGGTCGTCGGTGATCATGTGCAGTTTTTGTGTTTGGTGTTTGGGTCACTTACTCTAGTGATAGTGTCCCTCTCATAAATAAATATTGTTTTATGTAGTGTAGTTTCGTGTCTATTTTTTAGTAGCGAATAAGGTTTAGTTTCAGTGTACACTACTCATTTCACAAGTTTCTTTCCTTGTTAATATTAGTGTCCAGTTTAATATCATTCATTCCTTTATTAACGTGTATTCATTTGTAGTTGGACATTGTGAGACTTCTCTGTATTCTTGTGTAGGACAGGCTGTTTAGCAGGGAGGCTTATATTATTTTGGTGAGTCAGTGCAAGCAATTGTTTCCCAGTATATGTAGTTTGGCCCATGCTCCTAACCCAAAGGAATTAGATGCATGGGAACTATAAAAGTCAGTCTGTAGTGGCTTCCCTGGTAACACACGCGTACCAGATTGCCAAGCCTGTATTGAAAAATTGATAAAAGTCTTACGAGGATATGGGGTGCACAATGACAATCAAGATTCATTTTCTCCATTTCCAGCTCAACTTCTTCCCGCCAAACCTTGGAGCAGTGAGTGATGAACATGGAGAAAGATTCCACCAAGACATTACGAAGATGGAAACTTCTGCTGGATGCTCTTGCGTGACATCCCAGAGGCAAAATACACCAGATCTTCAAAGAAAACACACCTTTGACTATCGATGGTACTATGAATATTATTATTCAAGTATTTTGATTCAATCAGTGTTCTTTATCTATCCTGTTTTATATGTTATAAGCTGCAGTAACTGTTGAAACGTGCTCATATATTCTTTGTTTATACTAAAATGAGACTATTTAAAACTCAGAAAACTAAATGTGACAGATCAAAACTATTTATAAATTTAAATTCAGCACGACCAAATTAGCAAAAAAACACATACCTATACTCATTCTTGTCACGATCAGATCATTTTTTCTATTTGTAAACCAGTGTAATTATTATTACACTCGATATTTTATTTGACACAGTTGAAATAACTGGTACAATAAGAGAAAAATTGTTATATGATCGAAATTTTAGAACTGCGCTATAATTTGGACATATATCCTCTGTTAAATATTATATACAAAAAGACTATGTAGAATGACTATTTATTTTTAACAGCATCAGAATGGGTATGATTTAGGAAATAAAACGCAATTCAGTTTATAAGGAAAGATTAACATTCATTAGTGCATCGTGTATAATTTCTTGTCTAACTAAATTTTAAAGGATTTATCTGTATATTAACTTGATTGTCAGTTTAAATTTTATAAAGAAATATTGCATGTTAGGCAATTGTTTAATTTGTGAAAGAATACCTATAGTAATTTAAGGTTTCTATTTTTTTTTTCTACCTCTACCTTTATATTTAATATTGAATATATTTTAACAACCAAATTGACAATCAAAACATACGGCACACATTCCTTTTCATTGAATTCATTATTAAGAACTTTGAAGAAAGTAGGTATTACAATGAAACAACTGATTATGAAGATTATTAGAAACGAGGAAACATATTTTTTATGGGTTTGCACACAAATTTTGAGAGATATTAGCCGCATTAATTAAAACCAAAGAAATGTCAATTAGAGATTAACTTTAATAATAATATATCGCTCTAAGCAATGACTTCTTGAAAAAATAATAATAAACTCGCATTGCAATGTTTTTTATGACAGGTAAACAGTGGAGACATTCAATAAATTATCAATTTCAAACTCCAGAACAATTTCATCAATAGTATTTTATTCATAATGGGAAAATTTTAGTAATACTTTTTAAAGATATTATACTCAAATCACTTTAGTCAATTACTATATTGTGCATTATGTATTCTTTATTCAGTCAAACATAGCAAATAATAATTTCCTGTATATGATGATCACACTAATATAATTTATTTTAAAAAGACGTATTATATTTATGTCGTATTATATTCATTTATGTCACCCTTTAAAAAACTATAATAATAGCCGTGCTGACCGTCCGTGTGTCACACTTTTGTAAGGAAATACATATGAATTGAAAATAAAAACGAGTTATTTGTGACAGCATCATGAATATGTGTCACAATAATATTAACCCTATCCTTCGCGCTACTTTCAGGTAGGGTAGATTCACGGTTGGGCAGACGGATGCTCACTTTCGTTGATTCTCCTATATTTTGAAAAATATTCGATAAATTCGTTTAAAAATCGCTAGAGGCATTGCCTAATATATCAAGACAATGTGTACGGAAATTCTAGCAGATATATTAAGTAATTTTTTGATAATAAACGATTATGTATAGAGTAGTGTTATTACATTCAAATAAGCCTTTCACGTACATGCAGCCAGTTGGCTGACGGCACCTCCCCCCTCCCCCAGTTACCGCGCTAAGCTATACACACGCGCATTCTGCAGAGATATGTTCTAATGTGAACGTATAACTACTGTATTCAAGGCATGCTTGTGTAGTATTGTGTACTTATACAGAGTCTGGACACGATGAGATGTTGTATCGTGATGAAATAGATACTATTCACTGGCACATATTATCGGAAATTGTTATATTGATGTATAAGTTGAATTAGATTATTTACCTAACAGTGATCTACAGACAAGAATTACTGACAATTCAATGGGAAAAAGAATGGATGGGGAATATCCCCAATTGATTGTTCAAACTCGTATTACAGTAATCTTCGAGCGAACAGAAGCCGATCAATCTGAGTCAATCCGCGTGGCCGAGACATAAAGACTCGATAGCTATTGCAGTGCTTGCGGCCGCTGGCCCTGCTCACACTGTGCACAAATGCAAACCACTATAACCGACACGGTTGGCTGACTGGCTGACCTTGCCAAGCCAGAAAAACGGTGTGAATTTGGAAATGTATTTTACATTTTGTGTTCTTATTCATGATCAGAATTACACAGAGAAATAATTCTATATCCAGTAGTTTGGACTTTCAAGAAAGATATTTTTTGTTAAATCAGTTTTTTCGGCATTGGTAATACGAACTTTTCTACTTGCATATCAATATAACCCTAAGTATACATAATATAACTGGATTCTGAAAAAAGAACAAAAAATACTGTGCTAGTAATCTTAATTCTAAGTATTTCAAAACTTTCAAAGTCAAATATATCCATGCAAATATTTATATAGGTAACCTATACTTGACTACTATACTTAAAAAAGTATTCAATAAATTCCTAAAATACAAATAGTTAGGACAGTGTTACTTTGCTCTGTAAATGCTACAAATTTGCCAAAAACTGGCGATGTACCTTCGAACACTACATCTTGATCATATCCGACTGTAGGGTTATGTAAGACAGCTAGCAATGTGTAAGCACTGAAATCTCCTGTAGAAGAAACGTTACCAACCAGCACAGCTTTTTGTTTGAACTTCGTATTCAAAATGCCAGAAGGTTGAGCCCTGACTCTCACACCAGTTATCCTCTTAACTGTAGGGAACTCCACTAACACGTATGGGTTAGGTCCTTGTTCAGCAGCATAGCATTCACTCATATCGCCCTGGTATATCTCGTCCTTAATGTTATCAAGAATCTTTACATTACTAGAGCTTGCCGTTCCTGTTACAGTAGCAGGAAATCCCGGGAATAACAACCTATCTGTTTTTCGAGTGTAGCAAAGAACAGTGTCTCCGACTATTGTCTCAGTGAAGGTTGGTTCAACGTCAATCCTACTCAGTTTGTAGGTTCCAGTCGATGTTCTACAGATCAATTTACACCAAGTTGAACTGTTACAGGCTGATAGAGCTGATGTCAAAGCACCTGTTTGAATCTCTTCTTCGAAAGTTGCGTCCGTGAACCGACTCGTTGACATCGTAATCTTTCGAACCATCATAGAAAAGGGTTCGCAATGTCTTACCCAGAAGAAGGCAATCAGCATTATAAGAGCTGGAGATAACCGCATCTGAATGGAAAAAGAAAAAAATAATTTGAAGTGAATTCATATATACACTGGGACAAATTTCGAGTCACTCTGACTCATCGCTTGAGTCAAGTCTGCAAAACTCAAATATTAGAGTCTGTTTTCTTGATTGAATCTAGCTGAGTCAATCTGACTATGAATTAGGAGTCCATATGACTCTTATTTTTGAATAAAATGTTAGGATGAGTCAAATTGACTCACATTTTTGAGCCGGTTTTGCGATAAACTGAAAACTCAAGTTTCGAGTCAATTTGACTCTTTTTTTTTCTCAGTGTACATATATTTAAATATCAATGTACTTTGAGAGCTATAATGTCGAATTACCTTCATATTCTTCAGTGATTCTAGTGAAATGTAGTTTGAAATCCACCTGCCAACAAGTACAGGATTTACATTTATATACATATGTCACTCTATTAGAAAATGTGAACTAAATTTGTTTTCACTTAAATAAAAAAAACTATTTATTTGTTTGACACACTGTACTTAATTACTTGATTAATCACATAGAAATATATCCCTCAAATGGTGTTATCGAAAGACTTTAAGAAGGTTCTTTGAAAAGAGATGGAAATGTTTAATATTTAAGGTAAGATATAATTCCTTAACTAAAATATTTTACAGGATAACAAACATCGGGACTAAAGAAATCGACAATAAGATAAAAAAATCTGGAATACAGAAGCATAAGGAAAAACGAAAAAACAAGAAAAACAAGAAAAACAGAAAAAAGGAAAATAGAAAAAATCTGGTGGAAGGAAAAATTCATGATAACAAAAGAATACGAATAACAAGAAAATCCAAATAGCCTATACAAAATATATAGATTATATTTTTAAGAATCCAAATGGTTTATTAACGTAATTTCGAAAACTGAAAAAAATGTAATTACTTCAATTTTGACTGGTAATGACACTAGAGAATTGTAGAATGCAGATAACAGAAAAAATGAATAAAAAGGCTATTATCAATATGAAAATACAGATGACAAAAAATCCGAATAACTGAAAAAAACAGATATTATATAATATATCAAGATAAAAATAATGAAAAAATATCTGTGAATCGTATTAGTTTATTAGGATAATGTAAAAGAAATAATGTAATGTATAGTCCGTTATTTTCTTACTGATAATTCACTAGTATCGTATAAAATTATTAATCACTACTTTTTAATTATATGAATGTATATGAAACATACCTAACACAAATATTTAGGATATTGTAGTTGATAATTTAAACCCTAGCAATCTCGTACATAACCATGCAAGTATGGTTAATAAAGATATTTACAAAAAGAAAGGAGAATCCCAAATCTGAATTACAACAGTTTTGATCCTGAACGAAGCCACACCCTTTCATCCAATATGAAATATGCGTACCTGTTAAATTCAAAAGTAAATTTTTTTAGAATAATATTTTGTTCGTAAATAAAATGTATAATTTAATATGTCATCTGTCTATTTTTTTCAGTAGTGTATACACGAATCACAACCGAGAGCTTCAGAAACACTAGAACCAATGATCGATAAATGAAAAGGTTTGAAGTTAATATAACCTGTGACTGTTAATTACCATGATGAATGAATTTGTGATAGTTACTAATTATCCAAAGTGTAACTAAGTATTTTCATTACATTTAACCCTTTGTCACTCAGCAAACCTATTTTAATACACAGTTGTAGTAACTAAATATTATAACTAGAACGATAAAGACTTGTTCACGCATACCATTGTTCTATCCGTGACGCGTTCTCTTAGTCTTCAGCACCCGTGAAAAATAGATCGTTACTTTAAATTCAACCGACAATTTTAACATAGTGCAAATCACACTATAATATCGCATTAACAATATAAAATATATTAAAAATAATTCAAACTATTTCGACAAAATAAATTAAAAAGTTCAATTCTATCAGTTAAGTTAGATCAAACTACAAGTATAGTAGTATTATTTACAACAGTAGGATCTAAGATATTCTGAACAATTATGAAATATTCATCTGATAGTCAATAGCTAAGGTAAATACAAAACAGCCAATATGACTCAGTAACCGATAGCTATAAGTTAGGAAAAGGTGTTCAATTTTCGACAATGTATAGAAGTTCAAACTTCATATCTATGATGGCACATCTTTTTGTAACAAGCTATCGGATGATCTATCATATCGGCTGTTTTGTATTTACCCTAGTTCAATTTTTAATGTCTATAGTTAGTACATTATTCTGCATGCAATGTCTATATATCCCGAGTAATGTAAGAGCTGATTATATTGTATTGGCTTTTATTCAAATATTGTAATATTTGCAATAGCAATATAGATAAAAAGTAGAATGTGTAATATATTGTGGGTATAGGACGTAAAGCCCACCCAGGCTAGCGATGCATTGACAAAGATATTTTTACTAACTCCTAAAATTAGCATTCATTGCTTATAATACACGTTGATATGCATGGCCTGTGAAATAGTTAAACTTGTAACCTACAACTTAAATCTATAATATTCTAACGTTGGTCGAAGGCAAAGATGCTATGGATAACTTGAATTAGAATTGATACAACTTGGAACCTAGAGAATATAACTACATACATTTTGGTCTCGGTCTTCAGCCTCACTTTTCATGATAGCTTTTAGGGAGTCTTGATATTCAATTTTGCATAGTAAGAGAAATTCTTCAGTTTTAAAAATTGTAGATATTTTTTCCTAAAAATCATTCCATATCATTTCAAATGCAGATCATCTGTGCTATGAATCAATTTTCTTATTCTCTATTAATTCGGGTTTGGGAATCCTTCACTAATCAAAGACTGAAAACTTATCAAGTACACAATAACTTGAAGCACCCTTCCATTTGTTTTATTTTTACCGTTTCTCAGTCTATTAATAATTTTAATTGACCAGCAATTTTTTCCATGAAATAGATTTCTGTTGAATTCGATCAAATTGTAGTTTCTTCTATATAATTATAACCTAGAATAATGTTATGACTGGAAAGTGCGTTGATGATTAAATTCACAAGCTTTTGGATGCAAAAAAGCTACTTCGAGAAATTACAGCTATTGACAATTAATTCTAGATTATTTGCGTTGACAAACTACAGATTTTTCTTCAAGTGACTTTCTTGGATCGCCCGTTATTTCTGATAAAAATAAAATCTAATTGAACAGTGTGATAGAGAACTCAATCAGGCGTCTATAGAGTAAACAATATTTGATGTCATTCCGGTTACAAATATAGGGGAGAACCGGGAGCATTCGGATACTTGTGGGGAAAACTGAATAATTCGTAAACTAATTCGAATTTAACTATATAAATATTTTGTATGTAGATAAATCATTTTACTTCAATTTTATCAAGACTGTTTTACAGTTTAAACCTTCAATCGAAAGTTATAAGACAAAATGTAAGAGGTTCAAGTGCCCGAATACTCCTTCCTAGAAGGAGACTTCGGACAAGCTGGGAAGATGATTCAGACACCATAAAAATGGTTAAAACATTGGAAATTTGGGTAATTAGACGATAGGACTGAATTCGGATCTACTAATTTAATTGAAATGAACCATAATGACTTGTTATTCACAGTAATAATTCATCGTATTTGAAATTTTATCATTATAATATTATTGTAATGATTGAACATTTTCTCCAACAAAATATAGATAGCTCATGAGTAATTACTGTGATATTATCCTCATATTTAATAGCTAAATATAAAAAAAAAATTCAGCTAAATTAGTAAATTGCATCTTAAATATTTCATCAAATGTTTAAAGTATAGTCGTAAGTGTAGATCTTGTTACACATCCAATTTCAGCAGCTTTTCTGACAGATAAACCTTTTTGAAATTCATCAAATGTTTTTTGAATACCTTCTTTATTACGGACTCTATATCAGTTTTCCTTTTATAATGGAAAAGCATGAATACGATCGCCAAACTGTCAAATAAAGACACTAATATTAAAAGTTGCAATTAATCTTATAAACGAATGCTATGCCAATTAAAATAGTTCAGAATGTCCTTTTTAATAAGAATTACTTCAATAAATTGTAATGGTGGACTGAATCGGATACAGAGGGAAGGTTCGGACACTGTCCGAACCAACCTAAACAGAAGTGTCCGAATCATCCCAAATGACACTTCAAAATTAAAAACATCACTATTTTTCTAATTTTCATTTGTATTATTTTTTTAACACACCAAACATAACATAAAATATTGATATAATTCATACCTTTGAGATTGAGAATCAGTTTCGTATTCATTTAGTCCACACACGATCTAATTGAATCACGAAAATTACATCAATATTGAAGAAAACAGTAAATTACACCTCGGGGCGACACACTGCAACTCCGCACTGGATCTTTAAAATAGCTGATGGGTAACACCTCGCACACATTCAGTTGCAATAAGAGGTAGTTCCAAAAATTATAAACATGTTTAAATGAGTTGTCCGAACTATCCTTCTATCCGAATGCTCCCTGTTCTCCCCTATTTTTGTTATTCTTCATAATAAGATAATTTTATATATTTAATTTATTCTTTCTTTAGTAGGTTTGTTCAGGGTTTTTTTCTTCTTTGTTCATTCTTAGTAAATTTCATTCCTTAGAAATTATGAATGACTCGGAAAATTCCGATTCTGAAAATGTAACACTGGAAAATATCCAGTCTCTACTGAAAGGCATGGCAAAAGCCAATCAAGGAAAAAATTATTGCCTGAGAGACCTGAATTAAAAAGTTAGTCTCCTCTATAGAAAAGTGTTACGAGACTAGGAATTCGCAAAAGCGTAAAACTGAAATTAATCTGTCAATTAGTAAAAACCAACAATCAAAGAAGATGCATCATGAGATTGTGGTTGATTTGGACAAAAGTAATTTCTCTCAGACTTTCGTTACCAGTTCTAATCAACCTTTGACTGTGTTGGACAATGGCTAGGAACAAATAATTTCTTACGAGATTCCAGTTGTCTCTAACAACGGTAATGTCTTGCACTCATTTATGTATCTAATCATATATCTTTCTAACCTAAGTGGCTAAGTTTATAATTAAAGAGGCTCAACACGTCATCCCTGTGTGTAACAGTGGAGTAAGTGCATTAAATAGATATTTCGTCATGAGGCTCAACAGTGAACACGTCACCCCTATATTATGTATAGTGGAGAAGTTGATAAGCTCACACTGTAAAAAAGAGGCACATTAGACTTAACACGTCATCCCTAACTAAATGTCAGTGGAGTAATTATAGAAGCTCATTGAAATTATGGCCTAGCACGTCATTCCTTAGCTACAGTGAATCAAGTGCAAGGGCAATTTAATGCGACTCTATATCCATTTTGGCTTAGCACGTTGTCTCTGTATACTTTTATTTATTCATTGGATTCAATGCAAGAGCAAAATATTTATACTTTGAGTAATTAATTATTATTTTATTTATAGTCTCCAGAATCAATCATAATTAAAGAAACCTTTACTTCTGGTGAATCAAACCCTAGGCCTAGGCCTTCTGCCTCCCCCATTATTGGAAGAAATCATGTTCAAAACGAGGTTGACCCATTTTCTAATTTTATCTGTTAAAATACTATCCTTGAATCCTATGTAGGCAAATTAAACTCTGATTACTTTTCTTCTATCATTTCAACTGCTACCAAGTCTAATTGGTCTCCTGTCGATGAAGTTTTGAATTGGTATGCTAAAGAAACAAATATAAACTTATCAGATCCTCAGGCCAAAGAAATCTCTGATAAATACCTATGTAGCTGCCTCTGACATTGCCTCTCATTTTGAACCTGCTCATTTGCCTCTTGCACTGAGTATATATTTATAGGTATGGAGGTAGCATGCCTTGGAAGGAAAAGTGATGACAAAAAGTGACGCCATGGGCGTGTTTTCTCCCAATGCACCCCTGCCACTTGGTGCAATGGGGGTTGTGTGCCCCTCCTCCAATGCTCAGTGCAAATCGAATAACAGTTGAGAGAGAGGTTATGTTGTTCTTTTCCGTTAGTAGCTATCACCATTTTTGATGACATTAATTACCAAAAGTGGTAATTGTTATGATATTTTATTTCTGAAAAACATATTACTTTCCAATTGTCGCAATTGATGAGATATTCATCTTAGGAAAACATTATTTTTTTATAGTTGGCTTCTCTTTCATTTATATATTTATATGTAAATTCAAATTAAAAAGGTTGAACTATAATAATTATTTTAATCACAATTAATTTTTAATCATTAATAATATTTCAGTTTTAGAGGATAATGCTAAGGTATTGGCTTGCATGCTTCATTTACTATCTCCTCTCATTTTCTTCTTTGATTTTTTGGTTAGGTAGTCATTTAGGCATCATTTACTTAACACACCTCTTCATTTTCCTCTTCCATTGTCAATTCAGCCAACGGTGCTGTCTTTCCCAATCCATATTCTTTTTAATTAAGTAACTGCTTTTCTGCATAACTGAGCTTGACCAACGAACCGTGGTAGGTAAATTGGTTCACAAAGCCACTTTCCTTTCTGACTGCCTCTTCGAGTCCCTTGTATTTAATTTCCTTTTGATGTCAGCGATATAGGTTTCAGTTCCGAAGCAGACGTCAATTCTTTAAGTCATAAGATTTGATAATAATAAAGTACCAAGTTGCACAGGTAATTTTAATTATTATAATATTATTGGAAATAATAAATTATGTTTTCATATATAATAATTATTAAACTCAATAGTACTGAATGTAAATGTAAATAATATGCTTCATTATAAGGTTGGGTACATTTAATCCAACCATGCGGTGGTGAGTCAATTGATCCTCGGTCATTTGATCCCCGGTCATTAGATCCCCGGTCATTTGATTCCCATACCATTTGATTCCCGGTCATTTTGTCCCCGGTCATTTAATTACCAGTCATATTTTTTGTTTGTCATATATTTAGCATACAATAATTTATTAAGATCTTTATTTCTATATAAAAATTGGCATTCACTTTTTAAAAAATAAATAAAGCTTGTGAAACAAGAATTGTATAATAAATTTTATAAATAATGAAAAAATAACAGAATTCAAACAACAAGAACTTATTATCGCAACAAATTAATTACTTTTATTTACAAATAATTTACATTTACAACTGGTCAGAAAACATCTTACGGGTGATAGGAAATATCAACAAACTCTCGCAAGTGAAAGTTAGGTATATTCACTTCGCTAGCTAAGTGACTATACCTAAATTTCAGTTAAGCTGTTTATATTCAATGTTCTGTGAGCTACTGAAATGCCTGCGGCCCCTGGCCCGGCACACGCTGTGCACAGATGCAAACCACTGTAACCGACACGGTTGACTGACTGGCTGACCTTGCCAAGCCAGAAAAACGGTGTGAATTTGGAAATGTATTTTACTTTTTGTGTTCTTATTCATGATTAGAATTTCACAGAGAAATAATTCTATATCCAGTAGTTTGGACTTTCGAGAGTGAATTTTTTTGTAAAATCAGTTTTTTCGGCATTAGTAATACGTACTTTACTACTTGCATATCAATATAACCCTAAGTACATTATATAACTGGATTCAGAAAAAAGAACAAAAAATACTGTGCTAGTAATCGTAATTCTAAGTATTTCAAAACTTTCAAAGTCAAATAGATCCGTGTGAATATTTATATAGGTAACCTATACTTGACTACTATACTTAAAAAAGTATTCAATAAATTTTTAAAACACAAATACTTAGGACATTGTTACTTTGCTCTGTAAATGCTACAAATTTGCCAAAAACTGGCGATGTACTTTCGAACACTACATCTTGATCATATCTGACTTTAGGGTTATGTAAGACAGCTAGCAAGGTGTAAGCACTGAAATCACCTGTAGAAGAAACGTTACCAACCAGCACAGCTTTTTGTATGAACTTCGTATTCAAAATGCCAGAAGGTTGAGCCCTGACTCTCACACCAGTTATCCTCTTAACTATAGGGAACTCCACTTGTTCAGGTCCTTGTTCAGCAGCATAGCATTCAATCATATCGCCCTGGTATATCTCGTCCTTAATGTTATCAAGAATCTTTACATTATCAGTACTTGCCGTTCCTGCTACAGTAGCTGGAAATCCCGGGAATAACAACCTATCTGTTTTTCAAGTGAAGCAAGGAACAGTGTCTCCGACTATTGTCTCAGTGAAGGTTGGTTCAACGTCAGTCCTACTCAGTTTGTAGGTTCCAGTCGATGTTCTACAGATCAACTTACACCAAGTTGAACTGTTACAGGCTAATAGAGCTAATGTCAAAGCCACTGTTTGAATCTCTCTTTCGAAAGTCGAGTCTGTGAACCGACTAATTGACATCGTAATCTTTCGAACCATCATAGAAAAGGGGTTCGCAATGTTTTACCAAGAAAAAGGCAATCAGCATTATATGAGCTGGAGATAACTGCATCTGAACTGAAAGAGAGAAAAGAATAATTTGAGGATAATTCTTATACGTATAGTATTCATTTGGTAGTTAAAATTTCGAATTACCTTCGTAATCTTCAGTGATTCAAGTGAAAAATTGTTTGAAATCCACCGCTCGATCTGCACACGATTTACAGTTCAATGAATAATTGCATGTAGTTTTGAATGACTCAGTATTTTTTAAATTAAATTAAATAGCGTATCACTGAATAAAGAATTTTCTGCGTGGCTTCTATACAACATATTGTTATTTTTTTTAGATTACTGGAGCAAGTGGGAGAAGATATCTTATAACTATAGGATGTCAATCTCTAAGAAAATCTGAACCAAATTTGGTGTTTGGCCCTTCTTGGTTATATATAGTTACAAAAATAATTAAACTTATTTATTAGTTTTGCTGTCTGTTCATAATTACTTAATTATATACAATGAAATATAGTCTTAGTGTGATAATATCGAAAGACTTTCAGAGTGTGCTTTGAAATGGCAAGGAATTATAGTTTTTCCCTATATACTCTTACACAATGTGTATTTGTCTGTTGTTTAGCTGCAAGAAAATTTTACGCTTAAAGATACGATATAATTTCATGATTAAAATAATTGCCAGGGTAACCAAAATCGGGATAATTAAATCTTGAAAATATAGATCCAAATAACATAAAAATTTGGAAAATAGAAATATCTGCATAGACAGAAAAGTCCAGAGTGACAGAAAAAAAAACAGAAAAACATTGGAAATAGAAAAATTCGGAAATAGATAAGTTAGGAAAAACATTGAAAAACGGAAGAATACAAAAAATGTATGGAAAAAAAATGAAGAAGAAAGAAAAATACAAATACCTAAAATATGGTAACAACGAAAGATATGGATAATTATTTAAAAAAAAATCGTCTTTTGTTACGGGAACTGAAAAAAATAACAAAAAAATAATAATAGGAAAAAAAAAATGAAAATAAAAGAAATCCAGATGACACAAAATCCTAATAATTATTGGAAAAAAATCATTTATTTAAAAAATAAAAAATAAATCCGATAACAAAATACAGGATAATTCTATAAACGCCGTTTCAATTTTAAACAGATAATATAGAAAGAGAAGGAAACTTATAGTCTGTCATTATTTACGGGTAATACACTAATATTGTATAACAAATTCATGAACTAATAGGTTATTATGTTTAATTATATGAATCTATGAAACCTTTACATAACTAACATAAAAAATTTATAAATTGAACTTGATTATTATCACCCGAGCAATATCGTCTTTAACTGCAAGTAAGGTTAAAAAAAATGAAGGTACAAAGATAATGAAAATCTAAATTACAACAGTTTGCAACCCGAGTGAAGCCACACCCTTTTTTTTCTATTCCGATACAGCTTCAGAATAGAGCCCGTATAGTAGCTGTACAATACGAATAAAACATGCGGACCAGAAGCAAGTTAAAAAAGTAGTTATTTTTAAAATAATAGTTTCTTCATAACTCTTTATACATTTCTCTTTAACATCAGGATACGTCTGTCGGTAGAATTTCAATTCACAACTGAGAACACTAGAACCACTAGAACCAATGATGATTGAACGAGATGATTTGAGGTTAATATAACCTATCAGCCTTGGTCGTTACAAACTTTTCATTCTGCAGTCACAAACTTTGTGAATAATTAAATGCAACTCACCAATTACCCAAAGTTACCAAAGCATTCATTCCACACTTAACCCTTTGTCTTTCGGTAACCCAATTTCGATACCGAGTTTTAATGAATATGTTCACTAAGCAGTAAAGGGCTAAAGATTTATAGAACACTGCTGTTCAGCAGGCAAAATCGTCATCAATAAAAACTTTTTACGCTTATGGTACCAAAGTGGGCACCATAAGCGTACCCGCATAAACCATATTTTACTATAAACAGTAAAATATGATATTATAATTCATGACTTTTCCCTTCTGTTATATTTCTACACTCAATAAGGAACTGTTACTTATGGATTGTGATCACTTATGCTTAACTTTTACAAACCATTTTCTTTTATAAATAAATACCCTGTCCACTTTTAACTCTCTCCTCTCAGACCATCTCTCCAAATCAATCGGGAGAGACTATTCTATCAGCCTTAAAATGATGATTGATAGCCGATAAAACTCTAGAAAATGAACTACTGGAAGGACTTTATTTAAATGCTTTCACTTATATAGAAATAATAAAGAAATTTGTAGTGACATATTGTGAGGGCGAAGACTTTAATATTGTTGAGTGAATTTGAAGTTATATTTATTAATGCAAATTTTGAACTACTAAAATATTTATCAGCTTTTTGTAATTTTTCTGTCTCATTTAGGGTCCGATTTTTCTGCAATTGTAAATATTTTGTATACCAACTGATACATAATTAAGATTATTTTCCCAATCTTGATTTTGAGTGAGAGAGATGACTGATTTTACCATGGTGCTTGAAATTTCAATTTCTTTAACCCTAGATACTGTTATGAACTATAATTTCAAATAAGAATAACTATACCTATATATTTCAATAACTCTGAAATAACATTGTTTCTTTCTCAAAAGAATCGAATGATGTTAATTGCTTACATCCTCTCTTTTAACCCTTACCCTAAAAGTCCGTTAAAATACCACCGTAAGACTTTTTTATTGTATCCGTAGGATTATTATTGAATATAAGGCCTAGGTATATAATGAGCTGTTTGTAGTCCAATTCGAAAATAAGCCTAACACTGATGCTTTCCTGTATAGTTTGGTCCTCTGTTATATTGGCTCTAGACTTGGTAGTGCTAACAACCAGATAGCGCTCTACATTTTACCCTTATTCGATTATCCGCAATAAGTCCATATTTGCCAAACTGTATATTTTTATATTCGTGCCTATAATAAAATTGATCCGGTCATTAACCGCTTTCATTTCCCGTGTAATTGATAGACTTTAATTAGATCAGTTACTGAATTATGGAAATAAAGAATAAACAATTGGTTCTGAAGGTATAATTTCACATATATTCCCATTAAAATTTGAAAGTCTAGTGTCAATTCTCAAACCCAAGAAGTGATCGTAACATTTGGTGGCAAGCGCTGGTGATACGAATTTACTTAGAAATGATATTTTGTGATCAATACATTATAAATTTCGGGTGCCCACGCTCCAACCGATAGTACATGGACCTATTGTAAATCTGGCCGACTGTACCACGCTACCAATACGAATCGCAGTGAGGAAGTGTGTAACCTAACACAACCCGGTATGACTGAATCACTGTAAGAATGATATTGTGAATCAATGATACTTGGGAGAAGTTCTACAGTTTCACAGAGGTTACATCTGCACTTTCTTCACTCTGAATCAATTTAACTTTGTAGTGATATTTTGTTCTTATAAATATACTTCGAGTGTCTACGTCTGTCCGATAGTACATAGAACTATTGTACATCTGCGGATAGTACTCTGTTTCCCCTCAACCACCTTACCACACCAATGGCATGGCCAGTGAGTGAGTGAGTAACCTACGGACACCCAGAGTGAAATGTTTCCCCATGTAATTGATACTTGTACGGAATGAATTCTACAGTTATGAAGTGGGAATTGACTTCTACATTTTCTTCACTGTGATTTGATTATTCATTCATTGCATGTGCTATCAACAGAAAGTGTTTCGATATTCGACGTCAGAAACAACAGACTCTTTGTTTTCTCCGAGCGCGTCTTTTCAAATGTGTGATTTTCCTCGCATCTTGTGACGTCATGACAACACTATTTTGTTCACGTGCGCGTCACTTTTCGAAAATTGTGACGTCAGTAACAACGGTTTTCGTTTTCTACCGCATCGTTAGTGAATTAATGCACTAAAATCTCCTGGACGAAAATGGGACAATTCTTTGAAATTGTGTTTCGTGAACTCAATTTCACATTTCTTGAAATTCAATTTCACGGCTCTTCAACTTCAGTTTATTGAATTCAATTTCACGGCTCTTCAACTTCAGTTTAATGAATTCAATCCAAACGTTTCATCGAAATCAGTTTCTCGATTTCATTTCACGTCTCAACGTTCATTTACCATCACTCCTTTAATTCAATGCTAAGTCGCCGGACATCCATCTATATTTTCCCCATCTATGGTTTCCCAATATATGGTGTCCCCATTTACGCATTGGAGAGTTCTGCGTTTCCCACTCTGCTTCGTCGTTTTCCCTAATTTACACCCTAACTCCATGAGAGATGTCCCAAATCAGGCTTCATCCCATTAAAAGGCAGACATCTGTGCTGGTTCTACCACATGCCTTTCCTCGCGGTTGCCGTCCTGTTCAAAACTGTGTGGTTAACAGTTAAGAGTACCACCACCATGAAGAACCACGAGAAGTGAGCATAACAATACCAATTACAATATAGAGTAGCTAGGTAGTTCTTATCTCCCTAGATATTGTAACGGACGTCAAATTTACAATATAAAATACTTTTCAAACACTTGAAAATATTAAATATGATCATTCTAAATATTAACAACCATTTTAAACTATCTCTACAATCAATAATATATGAGTGAAATAGGTGTGATAACACATATGCTATTTATTTATCGAAGTGGTAAATCTAAATAACTAACCGAATACTGCACTCAGAATGACTGAGAGTAGTTAACAAATTACTTTATAACTCTTCTAGTATTCCTTATTTATATAGTCAATAATCATTGCTCAATCTATTAAATAATGTAAAACCACTATAAAGTTAATATATAGACTATATTTAATAATAAATGTTCCATAACAAGCTGATATACATAATATAGACCCTAATATCCCAACAAACATATGAATGTCGATTCGATGCCGTTTGCTGTCGAATTCGTAGCGCTAACGGTGGGTATCGACTTAGCAACCATTTCGATTCATAGTAGATATCGGAATGTCTGTTTCTAAATGATATCTGAATTTACACTTCGGATAGAAACACGAAAACCGATACATGGGTTTAACATCATCATCTTGGCGTTGGCATGTCTGTTTCCAAACGATATCTGAATTTATACTTCGACCAGAAGTACGAAAACAGATACGTAGTTTTAAAAGAATCGTTTCGAATTTGGAAATTCATTCTCTTATCTCCCTTTTTTCTAATATTTATAGAAATGTAGGAATTATTTCTATTCAATTGGATTGTACCTTTCTAAATAACGTACGTAATGCTCCCTTTAAACGACAGTTGAAAAGGTGCGATGGGACATTGGCACACTAGTGCTATTGTACACTGGATCAACGTAAAGTAAGCGATACTGGAACATTGGTTGTTGAACAGGGTTCCTCAAGTACCGTGAAAATGAGATGGGTAATCAATCAAGTGATTTTTCGATGGTCAGTGCATTTATTGTTATGAATCTATTCTAAACTGCTTATTGTAAATAAGCACCGAGGGGTTCCTGAAGCTGTCTTTGGTGAATGGAAGAGAAGGGGTGGCGTGCCTTGGGTCCCAAACTGTTGTAATTTGGATCACGTGTCGTCTATTTTATTTTTGTCATGTTTTAAATCTCCATGCAATTTTAGAGGATAGCGCTAGGATTATGCTCTACAATTACGAGGTCTTAGATTTTGTGTTAGGTAGGCTCGTAGGCTTCATTTACTATCGCCTCTTCATTTCCCTCTTCCATCCTTGAGTGCAGCCACCGGTGCTTGTGACCATTTTTGTCACATTCCTCGGTAAGTGACAGCATTCACGGAGTAGCTTTTCAGCATCCATTAGCGTCGTAACTTTGTCCATGCAACCACTTTCCTTTCTGACTGCTTCTTCCAGTACCTTGTATTTCATTTCCTTTTGACGTCAGCGACATGGACTTTGGTTCCGAAGCAGACGTTTACCCTCTACTTAACGTTAATAACTAAAAGTTGATGGGCTATTTAACATGTTCCATTTTAGAGTAGATTCAGTGTTATCGGATGTTTCCACATTTTCGGATACATAAGAAATAAATATAATAATTATCATTATTTAATTCTTACTTAAATTGTTATCCATGATACCAGTACGTAAAATACAAGTTTAGAAATAAAAATCAATTCCTAAATAATTTTTCTACGTAAAATGCGGAACCCCATATCTGATAACTTGAGCTTTCACTTAGTGCCAAAAACTGTGCAAATGAGACGATTAAAATTCAGTGATTCACATTATAGATAATTAAACTTAAAGTGGTAATCGGACTCAATAAATCTAATATTTAATCATTATTTAACTTTTATTTCAATTGGTATCATACCTTCAGTTATTATGTTACGAATTAAATAGTAGGTAAATAATAATTATTATATTTTCCTTTATCACGTGTTCGAAAATATAGACCCTATTAATAACTTGGAACATATACCTTACTGCAAAAAATATTTCACAGAGCACAAAATTCCTGTTTGTTCAATGAAACACAATAATTATAAAAATCTAATTATATACTAATTTCTTCTAAGTCGTGGCCTCAAAACATTTTCTTTAATTTGAACTCAGAAGGAACGAAAATTTTAAGGAGTTACAATTATTTAAAAATTTAACCAATCTTTACTATTTGTAATAAGAATAAGTTGTGATTTTGGTTAGAAAACTGGTGCTTGCCTGTATTGTATTATTCACTTTAAAATATCTTTAAGTATCTCCGGGTCGTTTAATATCAAAATTTTTTTTTAGTCTAATACATCCACGTTGGCAATGTAACAGAGTTACAGGCACAAAGTCGGAGGGTCCCACGATCGATACCAGGACACATCACTTCATTTCTTCCCATTTAATTTACACATAACTATATGTAACAAAAATCAAATTGATATGCATCTAATTGTACAGTACGTTATATCAATGAAGTAAGAGTTTTCAATTTTAATTTATTTATTTATTGGATGCAAGTGGATATCGTTTCGAAGCATATTAGATATATAATTAGGCGTCTGTTCGATGGAGAATCCCTATGTATGTTGGATGTCGTAATTTATCTTTCTATTCAACGCTGTTAAAACGGTATCGCTTCGATGCCAAATATACTTGATATGATGCGGTTTAGCGGTGCAAACGGATATCGGATTGATGTCTACTTGATGTCACCATGTCTAATTTGTTACTGGTATTCGATGTCGGAAGAGAGGTTATACAGAGTCGTTTAGACATCGAATAGATACATTCATGTTTGCTGGGATTAGCTTAAAAGATCAGTCGATTTCATGCGCACCTTTTGTACGCATCTATCTAAAGTATATTAACTATAATAAAAAGTATTAAAATGTATGTCACTAGAGATATTTATTTATATTAGGTTTCTTTAACTTGTATTAAGTCTTTAGATTATATGTGATGTAGAAAAATTTATCATCTTGTTTGTACTTAGAAGTTTTTAGTAAAAATGCTATATTCTGTGCATCAGTTATCCTATGAACAACGGTATATCGATTAGATATCTTCTTATGTCGAATTCAAAGCTGAGACAGCGGATATCTAAATTTATTAAATAATTTTAATCGAACCGATACATGAAAAAACCCTGAAATCGACATCATAAATTTCCTTCTATTTTAGATGTCGAATCAATATATATTTTAATACATCGAAAATTAATAACGACATCGATAGATAGATATTTTTCTATTAAAACGATGCATAAATCTAGATATAAAAACGATGTGTATTCGATGCGTGTAAAAAGTTTTATAAAAGCTGTTACGAGTCTCATATTTTCTGCCGTCTGTTATAGTCTTATAAAAATACAGTGAAACTCCTGAGTTATTAAATTTTTGTTTCTTCATAACTCAGAGCCACTTCATAGCTCAGGGGCACTGATTCTTTTTTATGATTAAAATTTTGGAAAAAATTACGGTCTTTGAGTGAGAACTAGGACGAAATTCATGACGTACATATATCGTTTTATATAGTTGAAATAAATTTGGAAATACTTCATAACTCCGCGGTGCATTTCATAACTCAGGTCCTTCATTACTCGAGTGAACTAATTACTCACCTATATATATATATATATATATATATATACTGAGTGAGACTTAATCTATGGTCAAATTTTAATTTATTCATTGAAATTTCATCACAGAGCTTTCATCTTTATTTAGCTAAGACATGGCCTCAAAACATTTTCTTTAATTTGAACTCATAGAGAATGAAATTTTAAGGAGTTACATTTTATAAAAAAATTAACCATCTTATTATGTACAATTTGTAATAAGAATAAGTTGTGAATTTGGTTATAAAAGCGGTGTTTGTCTATATAGTAATATTCACCTAAAAGTATCTCAAAGTATCTCCAAGTTGTTTAATATCAATTTTTTTTGATAAAAGGCATCCATGGTAGCACAGTGCCAAGGTACTTGTAACTTACCGCAGGATATCTGCATGGATGCAGGTTCGATACCCGAATAAGTCACTCTATTTCTTCCCACTTAGTTTGTATTTAACATTATTTAAATTGATATGTACTCAACATAAGTAAATTATATTCAATAAAGTAAAAGATTAAATTTTAGTTTTTGAATTTATTTGCTTATTGGATATCGAGTAAATATCGTTTCGAAGCATATTAGATATATAATCGGACGTCGGTTCGATACAGATTCCCTATGGTAGTAGCAAAGATTTGCTTCTTTTTATTAATGTCTATTCGTAGCATAATTTGTGACTTTTCATCTCGAAATACACGTATTGTCGATGCCGTCTAGTGGTGAACGGCATCTTCGAATCGAAGCCAAAACGATGTCAGAGAGCAGATTCTAGCTCTATTTTCGAATTCATTTTGAGAAAATCCTTGTATCCAGATGATGTCATTTTGATGCTGCATTGTTTACTGGGTAGATGCTATTTAACTATTTATAATAACTTAAAATACCCTATACATGTGATAATATATCTAAGAATGTTGTTATACTATGTTTTATTTTTTTTGTAAGTACTCATGTTACCTGTTAGGTAATATTTATACAGAAATTCTTTGATGCCATATGAAAAAGATGAACCTAATAAATAGACCAGTTACCCATAAAATATGTCTTCGAATGTCTCATACATTGTTTTATATCATATATGTTATTTTTTGTATATTTATTATATATTTTAGTGTTACATCATAGATGTTCATTGTAATAAAATATGTCTTTGATCAATATATGTGTAATTAGTATTTTATTCAAATAAGATGTAATTTGATTAATTCTTTACAGTGTGAATAGGATATTCGTTCATAATTTGATATCTTAGAAAAAGAAGAAAAAGTTTAAAAAATTTCACCCCATTGAAATTGGTTAAAAGGAGGGAATTTAGTTGGAACACTTATCCCTCATTGGTTATTGGATTGATAGCAAACTATTATTTACCTTCTCTACCTTAACCCTCTTGGAGAATTCAATCGATATTGAACTTTCTTCATCTTACCTTTCCCCTCTTGGAGAATTCAATCGAGATTGAACCCTCTTACCTTGCCCCTCTGGGAGAATTCAATCTAGATTGAACGTTCTTCATCTTACCTTTCCTCTCTTGGAAAATTCAATCGAGATTGAACTTTTTTCATCTTACCTTTCCCTTCTTGGAGAATTCAATCGAGATTGAACTTTCGTTATCTTACCTTTCCCCTCTTGGAGAATTCAATCGAGATTGAACCTTCTTCATCTTTCCTTTCCCCTCTAGTAGCACTCGATTGAGATCAAGCCTACATTTTCCCCTCTTCTGTAATTATTGATTGGATAGACGCACAGATTTACGTTAAAAATCAGTGATTAACCAACAGGTCTTAGTTACAGCCTTCTTCTCTAATTCTTATCCTCTACACATTTCCCTTTCTATGACTATTGATAGGATGGACGCACAGATTTACGTTAGAAATCAGTGATAAACCAACAGGTCTTAGTTACAACCTTCCTCTTTAACTCTTATTCTCTCTATATTTCCCCTTCTCTGTGATGTATGACTGAGTTCAAACTCACAGTATTCTCTCGAATTGTCTGACGTACAAACTTGACCACATGTACCTTATCTATTATTAATAATTACCTTAGATGTTGTACTTGCAAATGATCTATGATAAGATTTATTAATATATTGTTATGGAAGAACCGAGTATTTAATTTACCCTCTGTTTGTAGTTTCCTGTTACAATATCTTACAATACAGGGTATCTAGTTCTTTTTTCCCTAGATATCTTACAATATAGGGTAGCTAGTTCTTTTCGCCCTAGATATTTTACAATATAGGGTAGCTAGTTTTTTTCTCCCTAGATATCTTACAAAATAAGGTAGAACTCTAGTTCTTTTCTCCCTAAATATCACTAAATATAAGGTAGCTAGTTCTTTTCTCCCTAGATATCTCACAATATAAGGTAGCTAGTTCTTTTCTCATTGGATATTTTACAATACAGTATGGGCCACAAAAATGTTTCAACTTTTCAAATACTTGTAAATTGTTAACCAATGGACGAAAACACTGTATCTTAGTCTCTTTTTCCCCGCCTCTCATTGTATTATTAACAAGTGAAAAGATTTTTGAACTGATGGATATAGTTTAAGAACTGGTAAGCAAAAAGTGAAAGTGATTATTTTTGTCATTGCGCGAAGGTAATTCTTAGAGCTAACTCTGTGATTTTACTTTCTAAAAGGCAGTGAATAAAAAGAAAACAATTATAATGGTAGACATTATAGTACAGGGTGTTTACACTTCTTCCTTAGAAACTATTTGGAAATAGAACAACTTCAGTTACATTTTGATTTCATTGAAGTTTTCACTCTGAATATTCGTTCTTCGCTTGTTCATTGCATGGTTAAGGCCCGCTTCACACTTGCATTTTTAACACCACTGATAAAAAGCTCTTCTTAAAATGTGTTTACACAAGCGTTTTTATATCGCCGATGGGAAAATAAAATTAGATTTTTACTTATGTGATAAAAAAACGCATGTGTGAACAAACACTTTAAGAAGAGCTTTTTTTCGTGGTGTTAAAAATGCAAGAGTGAAGCGGACCTTAACCATGCAATGAACAAGTGAAGAACGAATATTCCTAGTGAAAACTTCAATGAGATCAAAAATATAACTGAAGTTGTTCTATTTCCAAATAGTTTCCAAGAGAGAAGTGTAAGCACCCTATATTATATTGTCTACCATTATAATATTTTTTCTTTTATTCACTGCTTTTATTAAGTAAAATTACTTAGTTAGCTCTAAGAATAAGCTTCGCGCAATATCAAAAATAATAACCCTTACTTTTTGCTTACCTGTCCTTAAACTATGTCCATCAGTTCAAAATTGTTTTTACCTGTTATTAATACAAGAAGAGGCGGAGAAACAGAGACCAAGATACATTTTTTTTTTGCCATTGGCTATCAATTTACAAGTATTTGAAAAAGCGGAAACATTTTTGTGGCCCATACTATATGTATACTGTGTAGGGTAGCTAGTTCTTTTCCCCCTAGATATCTTACACTATAAGGTAGCTTATCCTTTCTCTCTAGATATCACACAATATCGGGTAGCTAGATCTTTTCCCACTGTTAATAATGAATATTGCTGAGAAAAAATATTCTCATATTAATAATAATATACAGTGTGTTTCACTTATTTGCCATTTTTGAAATAGCCATAATTTTATTTTGCAAGTTACTGAGTAAGTAAAACCATATATTTCTTGAAAGTTCATTAGTGGAACTTTTGTTCTTAAAGCCGACAATTTCAAAACAACAGGCAAATAAAGTTCTAATAGGCATTTAACATAAGGTGCTGAAACTGACCACCGCCTGCTTGGAGACATAGTCATGATCTCTTCAACACGTTTGCAGCAACTTTCTTGATGGTTCTTTGATCATTGGATACTTCAAAATCTTGTTCTCATTGCACCAATTCCTCGATGTTTTGTGGCTTTTGTAGATAAACTTGTCGTTGAACTGCAGAATAGAAGTTGGAATTCAGTGGATTGATATCACGGCTGTAGGCTGGCCAGATTATGTCTGTTCTACTACTGATAACTCATCCATGAAACTTTTCAAGAAGGAATACTGTAGCATCATTACTGTAGTGGAGTGGAGCACCATCCTGCATCCACCACAAATTTTCCCCTGCAGCGGTGAGCGGAAAGTTGGCCACACTGTGTCTTTGAGTAGTTCAAGATAGCTTGTACTTGTCACGGAAATTGAACGACCATCTTCAGTGATGAATGGATGAACAATCGGAATTTTCCCATCGACAATCGCTACGAAGATCATCACTTTGGTACCATTCCTATCATTGGTTTCACACGGAGGTTTGAGGTAGACTGCGTGATGTCGTTTTTTCTATAAGGTTTTTGGGGCAACATGAAAAACTTTTCGTCCATCCAGATTTCCCTCTACACAAAATCTTTTTCCTGTTCATGAACCCATTCACAGAACTGTCGCCGCTGCTCTTTGTGTGCTTCGGCAAGAGGTTGTATGGAAGTAATTCTAAAGAAATTTGGCCTTCGTGTCATATCTTAGCATCCTCCATTCAGTAGTAGCACTAACTGACAACTTTGGGGCGGCTTGCATTAGAGATAACTGGTCAACTTCGACAATCAGCCGTTCATTTCAATTCTACACTGTCTTTTTGGTACAAAACCGATAGTTGGGCTTCTTATAACCACAGATCCGCTCTTTTCAAATTTTTCGTTCACTTTGATGAAGTGTCTAAGCTTGTAATAAGCTTGTTTTCGTCCTTTCTGCACTTTGTAGAGGCGAAGGAAGTATCGGCGAACTTTCGTGGGTGAGGATTTTGCTGAAGGCCCGTACAATGAATGTCTTTTCTTCAATTGAGACCATTATCTGGAAGCCTTTTCTGTCAGTTCGAGTAGTGCAAGCCAAGTGGTGAGCCAGTGGCAACATTTTAACTCATCTTAGGAGGACACTTTGGGTGCAACCTATTTTGGGGTAATGTGACTGCTGTGTATAATATTACGTCTATGACTCTCTAATATTAACTTTATTCAATTACAGCAGGTGCTTGATTTTTCCTCTCAACATGTGATAGTATAGCTACAAAAGATATTCTTGAAATATCTTCACCTGCATTTTGAAGATCATTTATTTTATCTTAATGTTCTTTTTGAATAATTTTTATTTATCGCTATCTTTTGCAATCATGATAACACATTGAAATGAATTCAAAATAATAAATAATTGTGTTTGAAAACCTTTAGAATTTTTCCCAATAAATTTAAAACAATAATAATATAATTAATCATCATTGCAAATTATATACATTTGACGGAGCGAGCTGTGACACACACCTCTCCTATTGCGTCTCTCTGGGCACTGAAGAAATATTGGGTGCAAAATCTATTTTAAGACCGTCCTGGTATCATTGAACAGCTCGCTGTCTCTGAGTATATAGTATAATATGAAAACTCTTTTGTGCGAGCAGAAAACAATTCGATATCGATCAAAAGTTCCGTTCCCAAAGCCCCGTCCAGACGGTCAAATTTTTCAGAGAAGTGACAAACTAAATGAAGATAACTTCCTAGCGTCAGCAAACCGTCAAATTTTTCATCAGTTTTTTCATTCCAACATGTTGGATATCGTCATCAAAAAGTTTGTCAAACTATTTGCTGACGATACAGTTTGAAGTACACACTGACTTTCCGGCAATAATATTTTTTTATTTGCACGTCATTTTAGTTTATTACAGCTAGGTACACCTACAAAAACCTCATTTTTTTTCAAACTTAGTACATATCTATTTAGTTACAATGGCTGACGACAGACTCTTTAATACTTGGTTGTATTAGAATGTATTAGATCTAAGTTATAGGTAGGCTACCTACATTGTGAATTGTTTTCTATGATCTATTTTTGACTAACCTTTTCAAGACGATATTTTGTAATTAAAAACAAATTATTTTCTTCTGGTTTCTTACTGTTCTAAATTTTAAAAAATGTATATACCAAGTTATATAATTTTTATTTTCACGATATATAACATTAATTTTGACGAAACTGACGCCAGTGAACCTCAAACTTTTGGCGAGAAAATTTGACCGTGTAGACACTCCTTGAAAACTGATGATAAGTTCGTCATTTAGTTTGTCATTAAGTTTGTCACTTCTCTAAAAAAATTTGACCGTCTGGACGGGGCTTAAGGAACACAACAGTGTATCGTGGATACCCCTTTCTGATATATTTCATTGAATATCATTCAATTTAAAAATAACAAATAAGTAAAACACACTGTAGGGTATGTTCTGATTTATTGCATGGCTCCACATTTACGATAATAAGATAAAGCACTACATAATTTCAATACAATTCATATTTCTATGAATATTTATCATGGAACTGCCTGAATAATTGGACAGTTTCACTCCTCCGATTATATGAGAAGAATTACATAAACATTGTTCTCTTTTTTTTATTTGGTAGAAGTTAAAATACAAGATTTATAGTTAGGTAATAAAACGCAATACAGTGTTAACTTTTATTAGTGCTTGTAGTATATAATTAGTTTAAGGGAATGATATAATTATAATTATAAATCAGAATTATTATTGCTAGCTCTGTAAATAATTTTTATAATTTGAAAATTTTATTAGTACAAATGGTTTATGATTATATTTCTAGGCTAAAAATTAATACCAATACATGCATATATACTGATTGAAAATAAAATGTATTTTAGTACCAAAAGTAAACATATGATTTTTTATTATTTTCAATACTACAGTGACTTGTAGATATGATACTCTAGTATAATATGAAAACTCTTTGATACCTACCTACATAGATTGAAAAAATAGGTTAGTACTACTGTATTTTCCCGTTAAAAATAACGGGTGTTCATCAATACAAATTTATTACCAGTTATTGATTTACTTTTAATAAATTGAATTAAAATTAAATTTTCTGCCTAGTCTAATTTATTTTATAGATAAAATACATTTAAAAAGGGAATAAAAACAGGGGAATTTAAATATCAAGTCAATATATTCCCGTGCGTATCATAGTTACACTCTTTATTTTTAAAATCCGTCGTGTATAAGCGGACACCAAATAAATAAACACACTAAGGAAATTATTAGTATAGATTATTTGGTAGCTAATTAAAGATTCTCTACGTCGGAGTCTACAGGTTCCGAAATAAATAAGTATATTATATAAATAGTAGAGCTAATGTTTAGAAATATTGATCTGAATATCGCATGAAATTAAGTTGGGTATATATCTCTATTTATATGCTTTCAAAGTTTTGATATTCCATGTCCCTCTCAAGTACGAAACACTACTATGACGCTGAAGAAACAAGTTTTACAGTCTATGTTTTGATATTCGGTAGGAATTTTATAAACCAATATCGCATATTTGGCGTTTGTTTAAGTTATGATGGAATAACGAAAGTAAATTAATGTTTCTATAATTAAACTTCTATATCATTTCTCCACCTTTTCCATAGTAGATATTGATAAGTAAATACTACCTAGCTAAAAAACAGACGAAACATGAATGCGAAGCATAATTTTATTCATGAACTTCTCTTTATATGGTTATTAAAAATAGAACTGTTTAACAAAATCACAAACCCAAGGCTTATTCTTCATTAAACAAAAACATTGACTAAATAAAACTATCGTAAAATAACCTTAAAATACTACATGCAGTTAATTTTAGTTTTATTGCCTGATATTTAAGAACTGATTATATTAACGTATATTTTAATTATGAATGTGGAAATCTCTTCAAAATTAGCCTATGGAAATAATGCTATCTCAAATTGTATTTAGATGTCAGAAACTGCTCTCAAAACAATTGGAATTTTGATCGTCATATAATATCAAAACAAACATTTGGGGCATAGCTATGTATTATTGTATGGGACCTGGGCGGGGCTTGTCACTCTGTACGGAGCTTGGTACGAAATTAAAATCGTCATAACTTTTAACAAGAACTACCGTATTTTAGTGTGGTTTCTTTGGCTTATGCAGAATTTTGTCAGCTATAACCACATTGATGGTTTGTTTTCCAATTTCTAATAATTTTTTACAGAGTGATCATAAGTAGAGGTAGGTGAAAAAGCTCTTGGGCCAGCTTATTTCAAACATTGTTTATCAAAAGAGTAAGTTTTATCTCCGAAAATTAGCATGATTTTAAGAACCCTTATGTTGAATCAGCAGATATCTCCGTAATTACGTTATATTTATGGAGCTACTTTGAATCTAATACCCAATTGAAAAAACAAGAGCGGGTTCGAGGAAGCGGTTAAACCGATCGGGATGGGCAGCCATGGAGCAGCGAGAGCGCAGCATGGAAGCCAGCCTGACCGCTTTGGAGACACAGAACTACTATGGGCATCCTGCTTCAATTTTCCAAAGGGGCTGCCTAACTGCGGATGCGCGGCCCCTTGCCAAAACTGCTATAATAGTAATATAATATTACAGACGTGGCTATGGGCCATGCGCTTGTCAAATAGGTGCAGGTGCCCAGAGTAGTTCTGCGCATTCCTGCCGGAGTAGAATTAGCCCCCAAAGTGGTCAGTTTGGCTCCCACACTGCTGTCTCCCTTCTCCTTGACTGCTGTGATGATTTCCTCGGTCGGCTTAACCGCTGTCTCGAACCTGCTCCTATTTACCCTTGGGAGACAAATAAATTATCGGTATCTATCTTTTCCAAATATGTATTTTCTTTGCCTCCATAATATTTTCTATTAAGTTTAGACAAGAAGCACCACTGCAAAATTTAATTGAACTTCTCCACGAATTGCAATATTCTATGCAATAATATCCTGAAAACTAATCAACACAATTTGCCAGGTTCAATAAAATAATATAATTATTTATAATGGGTAAAAACATCATCATTTTGTCACGCCTTATCTTTTTATCAATAGCATTAGATTCATATCAAAATAGTTTTGTTTTCTTTTTTATGACTAAATAGTCAATTTATTGATTTTAATATGTAGAAAATGTGAAATTCTGTGATATGTTAGTCACACTAATATAATACGGTTCTAGGTATGTTAATCCACCCCAGTATATTCCAACCTAGGTATACCTATTCCCGTGCGCGGACAGAATGCCTACGGACTAAATGCGTACGGGCAAAATGCCTAACGGAAAAAATGCCTAACAGACAAAATGCCTAACGGACAAAATGCCTAAAATGTATTTATACTTATTTCAAATATTGAAGTTCTGGACCAAAATTTAAAAGAAGTTAGACCAAGATAGTTTATTAAATCACTATCACATTGAATATGAACATTTGTAACTCAGCGTGCTTAGTGTAAACACTTTCTTATTTCATTTCACTGTGTTTATGATTTATCACTAAAGTGTTTGCTCTATTTATCAAATTGCTCTAAAAAATAATCTTCCTACATCTTGCCATTTTTATTGGATATCGATAATCATCTTCTTCTATTTTCATTTTTTAAATATATCTATAATCATCTTATTCTATTTTCATTTTTTTAAATATTGTTTATTCTTTTAGATAGCTATAATCATCTTCAATCTATAGTAATGTTTATAGTTGCTTTTGAAGTTTTAAAGAAAGTTAGGTAATTACAATGTTTATATAAGTTAGTACTGACATGCAATTAACTACTCTGCTTATTAAAAATGCCGCCGATATTTGTTTTATTATATTTTACAGAAATTTAAAAAAATATTATTTGATGTTCAATTATGATAAGTTATATTACAGTATAATGTATTCTGTTCTTTATTTACCAATAATCAATCCATTACAGATATCACTTCAATGTTTTCTATTCTGCCCTTTTATTTAAATATGGAGTTAATTCTTTTATTCACTTGGCAACATTTTTTACATCATTATTTTACAATTTCCATTTTCTTTAATCATATATTTTGTACATTAGTCATTTTGTCCGTTAGGCATTTTGTCCGTTAGGCATTTTGTCCTTTAGGCATTTTGTCCGTTAGGCATTCTGTCCGTTAGGCATTTTATCTGTAGGCATTTTGTCCGTAGGCATTTTGTTCGTAGGCATTCTGTCCTAGTACCACCAATTCCACCCCGGTAAATTCCACCCCTGTGAACAATTAATTTACTTTAGCAGGGGAGTAAACGCCTACTTCAGAGCCAAAGGCCATATCACTGACGTTAGAAAAAAATTTAATACAAAGGGCAAGAAGAAGTAGTCAGAAAGAAATTGGTTGCAAGATTAGAAACACCTACCATCTGTATGTATGCAGAAAAGATACTCAGTGAATGAAGTTACCCAAGAATGTAACTACAAAAGACACAAGCACTGGTTGCTGGACTTACATGAAATGAAAAGGTGATAGTGAATGAAGCCAACGAGCCTAACCAAAACGAAAATTTAAGACCTCGTAGTTGAAGGGCATATCATTATTATAAATAGAGGTTTTCGTCTGTTTCCGAGATTAAACGCTAGTGACTGGAAGAAGCTCTGAGAAAGGTTGTACCATGATACAAGTCACCTACCACCAATGAGTGACAGATTAAACTTACGGGTCTACCTAAAACAAAATCTAATACCTTGTAGTTGAAGAGCATAAACCTAGTGCTATCCTCTTACTCTAAAACTGCAATTAGCGTTTCAAGAATGATAAACATTGAAAGAGAAAAAAACAGAATCCAAATAATGACAGTTTTTATGGCCGAATGGACGCCAACTCCCTTCTCTTCCATTCACCAAAGATAGCTTCAGCATAGATTAAACTGATAAAATGCATTCACACAACCTTAATTTCTGCTTCTCATTATATGTAGTGAAAAACAAACAGCATGTGATTGGCCAACAAAAGTTAAATTTGATATAAAAAATGTTACATAGTATTATACAAAATATCAATAAATGGTTAACATTAATGACTAATGTAACCAAACCTATCCCGTAGAGTGGGATGGGACTTACAGGGGTTAAGAACACCTAGGGTGGAATATACCTGTCCGCATATAATACATGCAAAGACTAGAAAGGTCTCTCGTAGAGCGCATAATTTAACTCCTGCTACATCATTTCGTTCTTGGTATTATAGTGTGGGTAACAGAACACTGAACATTTTGGTACTGGATTTATTTGAATCGTCTTATGACAAAAACCGCATATAATGTCGTGATTCCCTTGCCAAAAACTACAGGAGCTGCTCACCAAACAATAAATACTTCTCTTCATTTGGTGAGGTTAACCTCGTAAGCCCAAAATATAATCAAATGGTTCATGGGTGATAACCAATCATCCCTCCAAATTTCAGGCAATTTGGTTGTTCAATTTTTAAAATGACCTTTGATTTGTTCGCTCCCAAAACTTACTTAAATGGTTCCTGAATGATGACATATCGCGATCGTACAAAGGAAATTTCAGGAAATTTGGTTGAATACTTTTTTTAATTTATGCGGGAAACATGATTATGTATAGAAATAAAAAGATGATGACGATCAAAATATAACCTTCCCCAATTTTGCGAAAGTAATGAAAAACGAATATTACCATCATTATTAGAGCCCGGACAAATGCCATAAAGTCCTAAAATGCCATAAAAGCCATAAAATGCCATAAAGTCAATAAATGCAATAGAGTCAATTAATGCCACAAAGTCCTTAAAATGCAATAAATGCCATAAAGTCCTAAAATATCATAAACTCCTTAAATGATGCGAAGTCTTATTTTTGGCTTTTTATATTATTAAATAATTTGGTAAGTCGGTAAAGTTGATGAGTTATTTTGACAAATTTATAGAACGTTTTAATTCAATCAAAATCTGTCTGAATTATTATACAAATAAACTACTTATATCACTTCTAGAATTAGTATAGTCACCACTGTATCTAGTTTTCTGTGATTCTTTGCATCATTTTTTTAGCACAGACTCTGCCATGCACAAAATAGTGAATAATAAACTATTCAAAGAGAGAGATATGTAGAACCTAGGGATATTTGTAATATTTACAATAGAAAAACTGCCAGGCGACAAAAATTGTGTTTTGTCTTGTAAGTGGTTTTTGCTGTACAACATTTTCGGAGTATCTAAATTGGTCTAATTATCTAATGTATGATTTGTTTGATCTGAGGTTGTCTACTACGAGGGTTTGCAATAAATTCAAATTTCGAATTTAATATTGGAATTAGTTTCATTTCATAAATTTCAATTTACCTAACTTTTTTTTATAATACTTTTAGGTTAAATTTGAATAAATATACTATAAACTAGATTCATTGAATTTTTAAGGGATGAATTGTTTATTTGTTTTCACCATTTTTTTTTATTTAAACGGACTGAAAGCTGTCAATTTTATATTTTAAAATGCTGATTTATTCGTTGTAAATGCCTATTTATTAATTTTAAAAGTGTATGCATAAGTCCTAAAATGTTGTATTTAGGTCCTAAAATGCCTTGATAGGTCCTAAAATGCCATTTTTTAGGTCCTTAAATGACTTTTTTAGGTCCTAAAATGCCTTTTTTTGTGTCCTAAAATGCCTTTTTTATAGGTCCTAAAAGTCCGGGCTCTAATCATTATAAACAGACTATTAAAGATTTTCAATAATGATTATTTCATATTTTTGATAAACTCATATAATTTTAACTCACTGTACTTAATTAACTGGACTACTATACACTAAGAAAAAAAATCCGAGTCACCCTAACTCATCGATGGAAAAACTCCAATATTGGTGTCTTTTTTTCTTGATTGATTCTACCCGAGTCAATCTGACTATGAATCAGGAGTCAATATGATTCTTCTTTTTGAGGAATACGTTAGGATGAGTTTGTGAGCCGGTTTTGTGATAAACTGAAAACTCAAATTTTCTCAGTGTCCCTAAAAAAATATTCAATATATTTCTAAAATACAAATTTGTAGGCGATCGTTAGCTTGCTCTGTCAATGCTACAAATTTTCCAAATACAGGCGCTGAACCTTCAAACACTAAATCTTGATCATGTACGACTGTAGGGTTATGTAAGACAGCTAGCAAGGTGTAAGCACTGAAATCTCCTGTGGAAGAAACGTTTCCAACCAGCACAGCTTTTTGTATGAACTTATCACTCACATCGCCCTTAGGTTGAACCCTGACTCTCACACCAGTTATCTCCTTAACTGTAGGGAACTCCACTAACACGTAGGGATTAAGTTGATTTTTAGCACCATAGCATTCATCAAAATCATATTTGTACATGTCGTCCTTTATGTTATTCAGATTCCTTGTAATACTGTAGGTTCCCGTTCCTGTTACTGTAGCAGGAAATCCAGGGAATAACAACCTATCTGTTTTTCGAGTAAAGCAGGGAACAGTGTCTCCGACTATTGTCTCGGTGAAGGTTGATACAACGTCAATCCTACTCAGTTTGTAGGTTCCAGTCGATGTTCTACAGATCAATTTACACCAAGTTGAACTGTTACAGGCTGACAGAGCTGATGCTAAAGCACCTGTTTGAATCTCTCCTACGAAAGTTGCGTCCGTGAACCGACTTGTTGACATTGTAATCTTTCGAACCATCATGGAAAAGGGTTCGCAATGTCTTACCCAGAAAATGGCAATCAGCATTATAAGAGCTGGAGATAACTGCATCTGAACAGAAGGAGAAAAAATATTGATTTCGAGATTAATGCATAAATAAATAGTATTCATTTGGAAGTTGAAATTTCAAATTACCTTCGAAATCTTCAGTGATTCGAATAAAATATTGTTTGAAATCCACCGCTCGAGCTGCACAGGACTTACGGTTCAGTGAAAAAATTTATACAAGTTAGATATCGTATCACTGAATTATGATTTTTTTCAGCGGCTTCTATGCAATAAATTATATATTTGTTTTGATTATAGGAGCAAGTGAAAGAAGATATTTTACAACTAGTACATCTTTTGCACACTTTTTTAATTACTTAATTAAATACATTGAAATATATTGTTAGAATAATGTTATTCGAAGACTTCAAGAATGTTCTTTGAAGAGGAAGGGAAATGTTGATCAGTTTGTGTGTCCCTATACACTAATATACAGTGTGTATTTATCTGTTGGTTAGTTGCAAGAAAATAAAAATCGGGTTAAGAGAAATCCGGATAATAGAAACCGGAAAATAGAGATCCGGGTGAAAGAAGGATCCTGTCAACAGAAAAATATGGAAAATAAATAAAAAAGAAAATCAGAAATATCTGGAAAACGGAAAAATACGGAAAATAGAAAAATAAAGAAAAAGATTAAAACCGAAAAAAAAACAGAATATGAAAAAAAGACGAATAACAAGAAGATCCCAATACCCAATTGAAAATAGAAGCAGGTTCATAGCAGCGGTTAAGTCGATCAGAGTAGTCAACACGACAGTCAGGGTGCAGCGAGAGCGCAGCGTTGGTGCCAAACTGACTGCTTGTGGTTACTTCCACTGCGTCCTAGCTGCGCAGAACTACTCCGGAACCTGCTCTTATCTGACGAGAGCGCTGCCTAACTGCGGATGCGCGGCCCTTAGCCACAACTGTAATATTGTATTACTGATATAGCAGTTTTGGCTAAGGGCCGCGCATCCGCAGCTAGGCAGTGCGCTGTAGTCAAATAGGAGAAGAATACTGGAGTAGTTCTGTGCAGTTATAAGGCAGTGGGATTAGCCCCCAAAGCGGTCAGTTTGGCTCACACGCTGCGTTCTCGCTGCTCCCTGACTTCCAGGATGACTACTCTGATCGGCTTGACCGCTGTGTCGAACCTGCTCTTATTTTCAATTGGGTAGAAAATATTTACAGAATATACTAAGAATCCGAATGATTTTATCCTGATAATTTAAAAAATTGTAAAAAATTATAGTTCGTCATTTTTGACGAGTAATGACACTAGAGAAATTAAGATAAAAAAATGTGAATAAAAATACCGATTATATTTTATAAAAATACGTATGACAAAAAATCCGAATAATTTGAAGGAAAATCGGATATTATATATTTGGATAGAAATTCGAATAACGAAGAAAGGATTATTTTATAAAAATCGTATTAATTTTATTCCGATAATTTGAAAAAAGGAATGAATAATAGTAAGATCACCGCAACTCAATTCAACACAACTCAATTCTCGCATGATAAATTTCAATTTAAGTAATGTGTGTTGATATTCCTTTGAAACATGGTTAAGAACAGGTTCGACCACTGTATGCATATATTATAATTGATAGAGAACGCATTCAAATATTTTGTACACTACGTCTAAATTCTAAAACATCCTCATATCTTCAGTTTATTATTATATATGGCAATAAAATGACTTATTAAGATTTTCCTTATATATTTTCTTTGATTAGAAAAGCTTTATAAATATTCAATGACACGAGTAACTACATCTTAAGCAAGCCTGTATCTTTCACATAATTTATGTCTATTTTGTTCCTGATGCATTAGTTTTATTATTAGTTTGTTGCAATTATGTTATATATTGAATTAAATTGTTTTGCGGTGAATTGAGTGTGGTGAACTTATCATGCGGTGAATTGACTGTAGTGAACTTTCCGGCGAGAATTGAGGGCGGAGCACTTTCTGCACATCGAATAGAGCCCCTGTAGGTGCATCACTGCTTATCAATACGATTAAAACTTGCGGAAAAGAATATAGTTAAAAAAAAAATTTAAATAACCATATTGTTCATATAGAAATATTTCAATGTGATAACTCATTATACACTTCCTCTTCACGTCTGGATGTGTATTTCGGTAGAATTACCAATCACAACTGAGAACTATAGAAACACTAGTTAGAACCAATGATCAATAAACGAAAAGGTTAGAAGTTGATACACCCTTTGAGCCATGGTTACCACGCACTTTGTAAATGAAAATGTGGTAGGTGCTAATCATCTAAAGTGCACCTAAGCATTGATATCTCATTTAACCCTTTGTCACTCAGCATATTGGTTTTAATTCACAAACTTAGTGACTAAATATGAAACCTAGAACGATGAAAATTTGTTCATACGTGACCTTTACTGATTCAGTTGTGGTGATGCATGATCACTAGCTAAATTGGATTTATCATCAATATCGTGAAATAATGATATTCAATGATTTAATCAAAAGTATTCTTAAATAAAAACTCTGTTCAAATCTATATTATTTTTAAAATATTCATATTCCTTACATATTCAAATTCATAATTTCTCATATGTATATCTCATTCATACCTATATTACATCGTAAAGTTCTCTAAATACTTCTCATAATTCATTTCTTAATATTAGGTAGCTAAATATGTATTTTGTTTATTAAATTAATAGTCCCAAATAGTATAAACTTGCCAGTATAGCTTAACAGAGTAATCTTGATCATTTCAATATAATTTATCACTTTCTCATAAAAATATATGAGAAAGAATGTTCTAGAATGTTTTAGAATCACGATCTTTCAAAAGCAAACCTTAAAAACGTCTACATCCTAAACTAACCAATGTTAAAACTCTAAATTTTGTAATTAAGTTTTTTTTCTATTTATTTATCATTTAATATATCATTTTAGTTCTTATTTCGTTTTATTAAGTAGTGTATGTTTATTAAGTTAGATAGTAGTGTGCATGTGCTGAATGTGTGTTTGGGGCAAGTCCCGTATATAAAATGTAGAAATGCAAGAAAATTAAATCATTGTAAACGAAACCACACTACCTACTGCTCTCCTTAGCCAATTCACTTGGTAAGTTAATTGTCTATTATGTCTAAATTTAGTTGACTAGCGTTACGTGTTATAAATGTCTTGTTAAATTCTTAGTTCAATCAATGTATAAATATAGTATTCGTTCTACAAATAACAACTTTATTTAACCTATCCAACAAATCAAACTAAACTAAACTATTTTAGTCCGAGGGCATAACCACCCATATCAATTGCTACGTGACCTATCTATAACAACCCTAACCTAGCCAGAAGAAGATTTCGTCGTAGCCCACAAAAGCTATTGACTGACGAAAAAAAATTGCAATGCCCAAAATTAATGGAAAAAATCTATAAAATATGAAAAACAGGAAAAGTAAGATTTAAATACAGTTAGGCAATGATTATAGTAAATTGCGACGAAAAAAGGAAATAGAGTTATTATTAATTACTAATTAGAAACTATGACGGTCAGGTGAAGACTTTCATTAATTCGAACAATATGATAAATTCGACCATTCGAGCAATTGTTCATTCGAGCAATTGTTTTTAGAGCAATTGTGTCTCGAGGAGTTCATTCGGGCAATTGTTTTTCGAGCAATTGTTTTCGAGCAATATACCTAGAACCCTTAGTATTAGATATACCGTTGGAACTATACCACAGTATCCTTTATGAATTGTAACTGAGACGAAGTATACAGTACTGAAAAAATTATTTTGGATTTTTCAATATCGAAATATTATTAGAAAATAATATTTTGCCGGAACCCCGTGGAGCGTTTGACTGACAGAAATTATAGTACCCAAAATTGTTGCAGTAATTCCTTTTCTATAGAAAAAAGAAATACAGGAAGAATATAATTTATAAAACAGTAATACATTGATCAATTATAAATTTTGATGGATATATGAAATACTGTTATTATCAATTTCTAATTAGAAACCAGTATCGGTTAGGTAAAGCTGATAGGAGGGATTCATTTTCATGATTAACTGACATTTCTATAGTAATTTGAACACGCATCAATTCGATCATTCGAGCAATTGATCATTCGAGCAATTGTTCGCTCGAGCAATTGTTCGTCCGAGCAATTGTGTTTCGAGCAATTGTTCATTCGAGCAACTGTTATCGAACAATTGTCGTTTGAGATATTGTTCATTCGAACAATTGTTTTTCGAGCAATAATTGTTTTCGAGCAACTGTTTTTCGAGCAATGTTTATCGAGCAATTGTCTTTCGAGTAATTGTTTTCGAGCAATTTACCTAGAACCAATAATAATATATGGTATGTGCTTATTTATCGTATGGTTCCATATTTACTGCAAAATGACATAGCGCTACATAATTTCTATTTCTATAAATATCTATCATGTATATATATCATCGTGACCGGACAATTGCCAGTCGCGGACAATTGCCACCCGCGGACAATTGACACCCCCGGACAGTTGCCACCCGGACAATTGCCACCCAAATATTCATTATCAGGCCACTTAACTTTAAAAATGGAGATGAAATATGTATATTATTTTTGTACGATTAATTATTATTTGTATACATTATAAGATAAGAAAATTCATTACACATTTAATATTTTCATTTTTAAGTGACTGCATTCACAGAGTAGCCTTTCCGCATCCATGAGCATTTTCACCCACGGTGGTAGATGACTTTGTACATGGAACCACTTTCCTTTCTGACTGCTTCTTCAAGTCCCTTGTATTTAATTTCCTTTTGATGTCAGTGATATAGTCATTAGTAAACCAAATTTCTGGAGCAGACGATATTCCATTAATAGAATTAAAATATCTCGCCCGGAATAGGTCTTTATTTATAATTATTTGCTAAAGGAAAAACAATAGGTATTTATATTACTACCCAGTAATATAATTTACAAGTTAAGAATCCTGACAATATAATTGGGGTTGTGACAATATGTTTTTAAAATCCTAAATCCTGAAAATGTTATAGACGAAGGGAATTAAACAGTTTTGAATCGTTCTAAAGAAGTGGTAAAAAGTATTCAATAACATAAGATTTAAAAAATATAAGATTTAAAAAGCACATTCAGAAACCGAATAGTATTTTTTTTATCTAATATTGTATATAATTAATAATTAATCGTACAACAATAATATACATATTTTATCACCATTTTTAAATTTAAGTGGCCTGATATTAATTATTTGGTTGGCAATTGTCCGGGGGTGGCAATTGTTCGGGTGGCAACTGTCCGGGGGTGGCAATTATCCGCGCGTGGCAATTGTCCGTGGGTGGCAATTGTCATAGCACCGTATATTATATACCTGCCTGAGTTATTAAACCGTTTCACTTTTCCGATCACACAAGAAAAACTACATAATAATTAAACCTTTTTTTATTCGGTATTAGTTAAAATAATGTTGTGGAACATTTAAAAAATATTATTTGATCGAAATAATGAGAGCATGCCAAATATTTTATCAACGAATAAAATTTAAGATGACTAACTATTTCTATCAGTTTCTGGATCAATAAATGACCATTTAATTGGCTTGAATATTATTTGTAGTTAGGAAATAAAACACAATTTGGTGTATAAGGTAATGTATTCTTTATAACTTATAAGTGCAAATAGTGTAAAGGAATGATGTAATTATAATTGATTAGAAAATTAGATTAGATCAGAATTTCTACTATCCTATAATTTAGTCCCTGGTATTCATTTATTGAAAATTCAATAAATACAATAAGTTTAAAATTATACATACGCTTCTCGCCAGTTGCCAATTTGCCCAATCTCGAGAATGCGCTGGTCAATTTTATACTCCTCTAACTATCATTTCATTTTAATTTTAACAGGAAAGTACACGAGTATGTATATAATGAAGAATATTTCGAAACATAAATGACCGTTATGTAGTTGTTTGTATCCGATAGTTTGTTGTACTGCACACTTCATTATTATCTAATGACCTGACAGGGGGTTTAGAGGTTTGACATACGGCATACCTACCGGTACACGTACAAATTAGCATTAGATTTTATAATAAATAAAGTCAAGTTAATAACGTACGCGCAGCATCTTGGGGTTAATGGGGTTCAAAACGCGCAGCGCATACTCGAGATTGCGCACAGCAGTAAATTGAGCTAAAGCGTAAACATATATAATATATAAAGATAATGAATCATCAATTTATTTTTATTCTCAAAAGTAAAACTGAGTTCTTTCTTTAATATTAGTAAGACAGTAGCTATGATACTTAAACAAAATTAGTAGAAAAAATTATTAGCTAAATTATTAGCTTGTCCTTTTAATATATGTGATTCTTGATTAAAGTGTGACACACGGACAGATGTGAATCTTATTATAGATAGATTGAAAAAATGTGTTAGTATTATTTGGTAACTAATTCTACAGGCTCCAAACAGAAAATTAGTAGCATAGTATTGTGAAACTACTATGTCTAGGAATATAAATCTGAAAATTGTACAAATTACGTTTTTGATATTCCGTGTGTCTCTGTAGTGCGAAACACTACTCTGACGCTGAAGAAACAGATTCTACGCTCTTTATTTTGATATTCGGTTGAAATTTTATAGACAAATATTGCATGTTCGGCCTTTGTTTTAAGTTGTGATAGAATAAGTAAAGTAAATTTATGTTTCAGTAATAAACTTCTACTTTTTTCTAATCTTATTTTAATATGGAACATTAAATATAAATTACTTATTTAATTGCTATTCAAAACACACGACGTACTTTCTCCAATTCATGAACTTCTCTTCATTCATGGTTAATAAAAAATAGAGCCGTTAAAATAAATTATAAAACAAAACTTACGTAGCACTATACAAAAACTTTCTCCTAATATAATTATCCTAAAATATTCATAAAATACTTCATATCTTCTAGTTTCATTGCCTGAGACTTAAGATTTAACTAGTAACTATATTAACGTATATATATTATGAATGTGAAAATCTTTTCCCAATTAGGCTATGGATAAAATGTTATCTCTAGTTTTATTTGAATGTTAAAAACTCCTCACATAACAATTGGAAATTTAATCTTTATTTAAATCATCACTAGCATTTGGAGCATGAACAGTTAAACTTTTGGAACCAAACTTCTGTTGAATCTATTCATTCTTTGCCTCAATAGTACTTTCTGTTGAACTTAGACCTGAACAATTACTTTAAAATATCATGCTTAATTAGTGGAGTTACCCTTAGAAATCTATCCACAAATTGCGATTTTGTACCTAATGTATCCTGAAACATTATAAACACACTTACAAAGTTCTATAAATATATATGAATAGTGAAGAAAAAGTAAATAAATCATTAAATTCAAATGGCAGAGCTTTTTATCAGCTGCATTTTAGTCATTTTAGTATAGTTTTTTTTAGGTGCTTAGAATAAATATTACAACAATAATAGTGTAGTTTAACAATAAATACCTTAATTAGAGGATTTTTTTAATAAATTCTAAATTTAAATTATAAGTGCATTCATATTAAGAGAATTTAATTCTTAATTAGTGAAATTGCTGTTATAATTTTTTTTAATTGCTCACTATATTGTAAATTATATTGTAGAGGTTTATTGAGTTAAATATATATTGTAGAGGTTTATTGAGTTAAACTTTATTGAGTTAAATATAGAAAAAATGAAATAGCTGTTAATAATAATCACACTAATGTATTGCATTTCAAAGGACGTAGACGAATATTTAGGTTACCATAAAAGAAATGGTTTGAATTTCCATCGATCATTAATTATATATGTATGATTTTTATCATTCTACTCGGTGCACACATTATCTTAGTTCACAATGATTGAAGTTATACAGGGTATCCCAGAAAAAATTGTACCCAACTTTAAATTACTATATTACAACAACTATTGAAGATATCGTTTTCTTTCAAGTATCATTTTCTTTTACCCCTTTCTCCACGCACAAATAAATTTTCATGAAGACTTATTCATTTTTGTGAATATTATAACGATTTTATTGAAGGTGGTGAAAATGGCTTTGCGCGAATGGTCAGCAAAGGAACAATGCGGTAATTCCAAGCATAGAAAGTACCTTCATTAGACAACAACCCCATTGATAAAATTAATTTATATCCAGGTTTAAATGCATACAAATAACTATTCCATTTATAAATTATTGACGATATGGAGAAATGTGTTTAAATACAAAAAGAAAGGCACAAGTTTAAATATTAATTAACAAGAGTCGTTCAGAGTGATGATTTTAATTTCCCCAGTGATAAAGTCGTTTAAAATTAAAATCAGGATGGATATTTTGAGAAGCATATTGCCGAATTTTCTGATTAATTACATCGCCGTTCATTTAAAGTACAGATTCTTCTCTCATGATAATATCTCCCACAAAACGAACAAATGTCGTTGCAGGTACCAGTTGACAATTTTTACGGAGTGAAAAATCTGTTTCAAGAAGTTTATGTCTTGATTCATTTTTTGGGGAGGAATTGTTGGCCATGTTAAGTAATTCGATTGATCGTAGATTTTGAGATATTTAATCCATTTCTCCTAACAAAAACATTTATATTTCCCAAAAAGGAGTTGCTGAACAAAATTGATTTTATTTCCATATCATATTGTTCTCTAGTGACCTGAACGACCCTTGTTAAAATCCAAACTTGTGCCTTCCTTTTTGACTTAAACACATCTCTCAGTATTGTCAATAGTTTATAAATGGAATAGTTATTTGTATGCTTATAAAACCTGGAAATTATTTTTTTAAGCAAATGCATAATTATTTAATTGATCAAACTGAACAACCATATCTGAAAATGTAAATATTCAATAAATTTCTAAAATACAAATTTGTAGGAGATTGTTTGCTTGCTCTGTAAACGCTACAAATTTGCCATACACCGGCGCGGAACCTTCAAATACTAAATCTCGATCATACTCAACAGAAGGGTTATGTAAGACAGAAAACAAGGTGTAAGCACTGAAATCTCCTGTGGAAGAAACGTTTCCAACAAACACTGCTTTTTGTATGAACTTATCAAACAAATCGCCAATAGGTTGAACCCTGACTCTCACACCAGTTATCTTTTTCACTGTAGGGAACTCCACTAACACGTACGGATTAGGAAAATCACTAATGGCATGATAGCAGTCAAAAGGATCACCATTGTACATTTCGTCCGTTATTTTTTCCAGAATCTTTCTATTGTTCTTGTTTGCTGACCCTGTTACAGTAGCAGGATATCCCGGGAATAACAACCTATCTGTTTTTCGAGTGAAGCAGGGAACAGTGTCTCCAACTATTGTCTCAGTGAAGGTTGCTGCAACATCCAACCTGCTCATTTTGTAAGTTTCAGCCGATGTTCCACAGATCAATCTACACCAAGTTGAACTATAACAGGCTGATAGAGCTGATTTTAAATCCCCTGTTTGAATCTCTCTTTCGAAAGTTGCGGCCGTGAACCGACTCATTGACATCGTAATTTTGCGACCTACCATAGAATAGGGTTCGCAATGTCTTACCCAGAAAAAGGCAATCAGCATTATAAGAGCTGGAGATAACTGCATCTGAACGGAAGGAGAAAAAAAATTAATTTTGCAGTATATTTATATATATTCCATCCATTAGGAAATTAAGATTTCAAATTACCTTCGTATTCTTCTGTGAATCAAGTGAAATATTGTTTGAAATCCACCGCTCGAACAGCACAGGATTAAAGTCCAGTGAAGAATATTATACCAGTTTTGGTTGACTTTGAATATATTTTAATAGATGTAAGTATCCTATCACAGAAAAGAGAACTTTAGTAGCTTATTGTATTGTTGAATTGTATTGGAGTAGGCGGAAGAAAATATTTTACCAATAGGACATCACTCTCTATTGAGAATCTGAACTGAAAATAGTGTTTATACATTAGATAGTAAAACTATATCTCAAATATAATTATTATATAGAAACTTATACGTATTCACTTTAGTTAAGTAAATATAAAACAAACTTTATAATTATAGAATTTCTTTTTTGTCATTTAGTCCAATTTTTATTAATCAACTAAATAATGGCGATCCATTACTCAAAAAGTCAAACAAATGTTCAAGTGAGAAGAAATAGTTTGATAATTACACTTTACGACCACAATCACGAGAAATTTATATATAGAACACTTACAGACTAACAAACAAAATCAGAAATGTAGAAACATTTCTAACAAGAATGTGATATACAGTTAGTGATGAATAATTAAATAAATTTTAAAAGTATTATATCTGTCTAGGAACCATAGGTCATATGTATCACTGACATAAAAACAGATTAATACAATTGAAATGAAGAAGCCATCTGAAATATAATGTCTCCATTACCAATGTCATCTTTCACCAATCGGAGAAAAAAATAATTCATACATAAAATGCTACTCCGTGAATGCAAACACTTACTTAGAATTTTTACGAAAACAGACGAAAACAGTGACTGCACTACCAATAGAGGAGAAAAATTAAGAGGTGATTGTAAATGACGCCTAAGTAAAACTTAAATTTAAGAAATCGAAGTTGGTAAGAATAAACCAGCAATATCCAGTAACAAACAAGTAATTAAGGTTAACAGAACTATAAACGAAGTAAAATGAAAAAACCCTAATTAAGTTACACCAGCTTGTATCCCGAGTGACACAGCAACCTTCTCTTCAATTGACACACATCTTCGAAATGGAGTTCTTTGTTGCTGCATATCAAAAAGAATTAACATGTGGACCAAAAACAAGTTGCAACAGTAGTAACGCTAGTAACCTAGCCTTTTAAGTTTACTAACCTAGCCGCTGGCGCGGGCGCACCGGTTCTCACTAAAATTCTTATAAAATATTAAATTGATTTTTCAATATTTTAACTTCATAAAACCTTCATTTGATATTTACACATCCATTGGAAAACGTCAAAGAATGACTTACGATTTAGAGTAAAATTAACAAGCAAATATAAGAAACAATTATTTCTTGGGTATTGTTGTATTTTAGTGGGGTTTATCACTGTATACGGAGCTTGCGCTAGCTGTAAATATTTTCGCACACCTAAATCCGCTTAGGGTTACAGTTAACTGATTATAATGAGACATTCACCCTTATGTTTTTAAACACACTCTCGCATCTCATGACTGGAGAGAGCTCTGATATGCTCTTCATATATTTGAATAAATGCTCATAATAGAAGTATCTTGCCTTTATCACCTTTGCTTTCGTCTAATCGTATGTAATTGTCTAATTGTTTAAAAAAGCAAGAGTCATGAAAAGACAGCTTCCAAATTGGTTTAAGAATAAAGTTATTATTATATTTTATTCATGAGAACTGGTGCACCTACGCCAGCGGTTAGGTTACTAGGGTTAATATATAAAATAAAAGATTGTGAAGATTAAGAAATAGTATAAATGCAATAAATCATTATGCATCTCTTTTTCACACCTGCATAATTTAGGGCGTAGTGTTTTTTTTTTCTTAGTTTTTTTTTAATTTGGTCTGGTATTAGTGAAGAAAAGTTGTAAATTAATTGATGAGCAAATAATGTGTATCAAATCTGAGATCCGTAAACCAATTACTTAATCCGCAACACGAGACTTGAAAATTCATGAAAAAATGAAAGAACACGATTTCATGGATAATTTTTAAATTATTATTTAAGACTTCAAGGATCCGTGATAGATAAAATAAGATAGATAAAAAAGTCTTATTCTTTTGAGAAAAAAAATTACAATCCTCCGCCTCATCATCTTCATGCGTTAAATACCATCATAATACTGGAAAATTTCAATATTTTCTACTTATTTGTTTTCAACCTCAAGCTTAATTCTTTTATGTATATTGTAACAGCTAAATTACTATGATTTTTGTTACATAAAATAAATTTCATGTCTCTAAGTTATATGTTATCATCGTCATTCACGACCATATTGAGCCAATTATATTATTATTAGCAATAAAATATTATAATTGAATAATAATAATGGCAAATAACAGCTCTGCTATCGGTTTATTCATTCGAAATTTATTTTTCTCGGTTTTTCTCTACTTGTTTGATGTGGTTTACAGATTTGAACAGTTAATGCTATGGACCTGATGTTTTTCCATCCACCGCATGAATTAAATTTCCTAGGGGAAGTTCGTTGCAGTGCAATTAATAAATATAATAACCAATGAAGAGGAGGATTAATTTTCTCTTCAAGTAACCTAATGATACCTCCATGCTAGTCTGTGTTTGACGGCAGTAACAAGGCAACCTAATTCCATTAAATTTTGAATACATATCCCTTGAAGAGATTCATGAATGCATCAGTTACTTCCTTTGATGTGCCACTTTCAGGAGTTAAATAACCAGAGTGAAACTTTCATGAAAAATAAACGGAGAGCTGCACTATTGCTTGCTAATAATTAGCACAATTTTCACGAATGAAGGTGATAACGCATGACCTTGTAATTTAGCTTTTATAATAACAACAAAAAATGAGGCCTGAGGTTAAAAACGAAAAAGTGCAATAACTTTTGAAATTTTCCAATATTTTGGTGATATTGAACATATTTGAGGAGCATGAAGATGATGAAATTTTATTTTTTTTTGCAGATGAAAAAGATCTCTATCTATCTAATTGCATCTACAGGGTGGGGCGTAAGTTTGGAAGCAATTTTTCAAACATTAATATAATTCTTAAAAATAAGTTCCTAAGTAGGTGATAGGGTTTGAAGTATAGTAGAGACACTACATTATTACGTGGCAGTGTTATTTTTTACAAAAATTTAGTCAATTCAAAAATGTCAGACCAAAGAGAAGCCATTATTGCTCTACACCGTGCCGGGAAGTCAGATTCCGTCATTTCAAAGACTCTCTCAATAGCGAGATCGACTGTTTGGAAGTGTGTGAAGCGTTTTAATGAGAGAGGAGACTTGACTGATCGTCCAAGAAGTGGTAGATCACGCTCACAACGCACCAAACAACTGATAAAATGTGCCCGAGAGAAGATCAGGAGAAACCCGAATAGGTCAATACGATTGTTAGCCAAAACAGCTAATGTGAGTCCCAGAACAATGAGAAGAGTTGTCAAAGAAGACCTAAAGATGTCCTCTTTCACCCTCCAAAAGAGACAGACTCTGTCAGAAGCTGTAAAGAAAAAGAGATTGGAGAGAAGCAAAGCACTTCTGAGAAAATTGAAGTCTGGCACGGCTGGTGAAATTGTTTGGTCTGACGAAAAAATTTTCACAGTGGAAATGGCTCACAACCGGAAAAATGAAAGAATAATTGGTAAAAGTGCAAAAGACATCCCATACAACCAAAAAACTGTCCACAGAACCATGAAACCAGCTTCTGTAATGGTCTGGTCCGCCGTTTCAGAAAATTGGAGATCTCCTTTAATTTTTGTGGAACAAGGCGGCAAAATCAATGCTAAATGTTATATTGAGAATATTTTGACGTCAATGTTGGAGTCAGCTAAGGATCACTTCGGTAATGACACTCTATGGACATTTTAGCAAGACGGCGCGACTTCACATACTGAAAATGTAAATCAAAACTGGTGCCATGACCATCTTCCACGGTTTTGGTCCAAAGAAATGTGGCCTCCCTGCTCCCCAAATGTTAATCCTATGGACTTTTCGGTATGGTCCATTCTTGAATCAAAGGCCTGTGGTAAATTCCATCGCAGTGTGGATGATTTAAAGCGTTCGCTCCAGAGATCTTGGAAGGAAATTTCACAAGAACAGTTGCGTGCCGCAATAGGAGGAGTTCGGAGGAGATTTGAGGCTGTTATTAAAAATAAGGGGGGACATTTTGAATAAATTTATGATTTTTGAATTCTTAAAACCCTTATGTAATAATACATAACTGTAAATTATTAAATATATTTTTCTTTGGATTATGATATGCACTTTCATTTGCTTCCAAACTTACGCCCCACCCTGTATTACGGATTCTATAATTTGAAAATATTTTTTTTAATTATCCATAAAATGTTTTTTTTTCATATATTCGAATTTTTTAAGTATCGTGTGGCGCAAGAAAATTTTTGTCTGAGGTTCTATCATGTGACACACATTTTTTCTCATCATTTGGCAACTTTTTTCACTATTACCAGACCGAATTCAAAAAGTAGAACGCTTCACCACGATTGAATATGTCTTTCAGTAGTACTACGTATCACAACTGAGAACCTAAGAAACACTTTAGCCAATGATCTTTGATCAATGACCCAAATGGTTAGAAGTTACTATAACTTTGTGAGTCTAAGCTATAATAAACATTGCAAGTAAATTATATGCTGTTCACCAATTTACACAAATATATCGATTTATTTATTATTTCATTTCATACTTTATTTTTCAGCAAACCAATTTTCATACAAAGTTTTATTATTAAATATAATAACTAGACCGATAATGGGTTAACTTTAAAGAATATTTACTTTCTGCCAACATGAAGAATTTCTCGATAAAAACTTTTATATTCGCATGAGTAGTATTATTTAAAAATGTATTCAATATGTTAAAATAAGTCGTTATTCAATGCATGCATCTTGGATACCTTTATTATATAAGTATCGCCAAGATGCTATAAATTTTTTGAATTTATTCTCCAGGGGGGCAGGGGTTTGATTATTAGACTAGGGGTTTGAAATTGTCAGTGCGGATGCCATCTCATTGTCCCGAGGCTACCTCTTAGTAGGAATTCTTTCTGTTATATTTTAGGTTTTTGTTTAGCTTGGCGCCCATTTTCTTCAGCTTCCCTTTCTATCTTTCCTAAATTTTTTCCTCTTCTATCCTCTTCCATCTACCTTGCTATATCCATGGGTAAACAGACTGACTGTATTGGTCTCTTGTCTACGGATTCCTATTCTTACCATAAGTGCACTGGGACGACACGGTTACTTGTGGTAACTGAGTAGTCGACCTATTGCATGGAGCGTACTTTCACAGTCCCCTCTACTACGAGACCTTCTTCTCTTCGTGTCTCTCTATAGATCACCTCTTAGTGGATAGGGGCAACTTTTAAACCCTGAAAATAATAATAATAATTTATTTACCAAAAATGTTCGCTTGTTTTATTGACTAAATCGAAACATCACATGCCGCTGTATAGATATGTACCTGCAACTGCTCCGATTGAAAAATACGAAATACGTGAAGCCAACCTTGAAGTTGGTTTCAGCAGTAACTAGAAAGGCAAGAAACCGACAATGAAACGAGAAAAGAGCAATGAAGGGAAAGAATGGATGTAAAAACGAGACAATTAGAGCTTCAAGAAGAACAAATAAAAGTGCAACACGGCTCTCTCTCTCTACACAAAAAGTGGTGTAGTCAATACTCCTCCATTAACAACTAAAGGATCTCACTACATAACAGAAGGCTGAGCTCATTTCCTAATCAGAAAGCAAAAACTAGAGTGTTTTCAACTCGGGCTTTCAGATTAACGTGGATGAGAAAAAGTCCGTAAACTTATGTTTACGGACTATTAGCTATTAGCCGGGTTATCCAAGAAGTATCGGAGAAAATCGTCTCGAAATGTATTAATTATATGCAAGAGAAAAGATTCAACAAGCTAAACAAAATTAAGGTATGCACTTCACTTGTACGTATGCCATAGGTGTGATCCATGGAGCTTTAATTCCGATACAGAAGCCACCATCTCGATTCCATCCTCACGAATACATTGGTCGTAAGGGGTTTCATGCCATTAACGCCTTTGTAATATGTGATGCAAATGGAAGATTTACGGCAGTCAATATTAAATGACCAGCATGTACACACGACGCACGAGGTTTTGCAAATTCAGATGTAAAAAACTTCTTACAGCATGAAAATGGTGATGACTCTGCGCTTTTACTTGGTGACTCTGACTATGGAATTGATACGTATCTTATGGTTCCATTTCCTGTCCCTGGAAATTAAAGTGAAAGGGCATACAACGTGATGCTTAAGCGAATACGTGTCATTATTGAGAGAGTTATTGGACAATGGAAGAGGCGTTTTCCCATCCTAGCACACCCTATTCGCCTTAAATTAGATCGCACGCCGACTGATGTACTGTCAATAGCCATCCTTCATAACGTGGCAAAATCCTTAAACGATTGTGTGGATGACCCACAACCCTTAGAGGAGGAAGAGGAAATGATCCCGCCGGACCAAGATTATCTTCCCCTTCAGGTTCGTGCAGCAGGTCAAGCCCGTTGGAGACTAATGGGTAGTAATAAGTAAAATTCATAAATTATTAAGGTTAAATTGTAAAATTCATAAATTATCAAGATTAAATTGTAAAATTTTCAAATGATTAGGGATAATAAATGTTGCATTTGAAACTTTTTCTTGACCTCCTTAACCTAACATTGTTTTTCAGGTGTAGGTTTTGTTCTTTGGTGTATTATATGAAAATGTATACGTTTTCTAAGTTGACGGGGAATACGCTGTACAAAATGACCAATAATTTGTACCTATCTTAGGCGAAAACTTCTCATAAATACCTTGAAAGTGTAGTGTGGCACATCAAAATTCGTTAAAAAGTGAAGTAGCACTAAAACTGTAATGCGATACTACGCCGTGTATTTTTACTTTGGAGTGCTTAAGCCCGTATTACACTGTAGCGCTCACCATGGCGATGTTGTCTCTCTCTACAGATATGGCGCTCACCATTCTCAAAATTGCTATTACACTAGACGAGTCGAAATGGCGGTGATCGTGCATTGAAACTTAGGGAAAATGGAAAAATTTACTATGAAATGAATCGTACCAATAAAATTCGATGTCATCACGAATATATATTATCTTTTTGATAGTTGTGTGAAGCAATTCCATGCGTATATATTAAAAAGTTTAATTCCATTGATTGTATGGCAACACTGGACACTACACAGATGCGTTTATTCTTATTTTGTATCGCGCAGTAGTCGTACAAAGTCTTAAATAACTTTTAAAATGAAACAAAATACTTTTTCCACTACTTCAAATCTCTTTAGCAGGCTTCAGTGACAATTTCATCACCTCTAAAACGGTGGCGGTGTTGGTTCTATCGCGCAGTGAGCGATCACAATTTCGTGGTGCTCGCCAAGATATTTTTCGCTATTAGAGAGAAAAGGGGTGGAGTTAGAGAGAAAAATAACAAAACTGTGGCGACCGCCATAGCGAGCGCAACAGTGTAATACGGGCTTTAGTGTAAGTACCAATTTAGCATACGAGAGAGTGACACTTTGAAGTGCACAGTGCTACTTCATTGTGCTAGTGCCCTGTTACGGCCCATCGTCTCAACTGGGGCCTGACGTTTCATTCAGTCAATTTACTAGTTGGCGAGAATCATGGTATGATATTTATTTCTATGGTGAAAAAATGAGGAAATGCCGGGTTACGTTTCAGTTGAAATGAAAGCACTGGTGAAATATGCGATAGGCATAAGTAACGAAGATGAAATATAAGTATGCTACGGAAATGCTAACAAATTACAGCGACCCCTACGGTCAAAACGCATTATTGAAATTAGCAGGATAATGTTCGACGAATTAAAGAAATAAGATGATGAATCTTTTGACCAAGTCTTCGTTGCAGTCAAGAACCTGTTAGCAGAATCAGACATGTGTGAGCAATACTTGGTTACAAAAGTGATGTCTGGTATAGAAGACAGGGAGCTACGCCAGAAACTTCTAGGTATAAACCCATTTCCAACCATTGAAAATGTTATTGATTATTGCAGAAATCATGACTGTTAAGTGATTAAGTACTAAAGTACATTTCTGGTACTTAGTACTAATACTGTATTACTAGTTACGTTTGAATGTTCAGTTGCTGTACAGATCTTGATATATAAACTTCTGTCTTGTGTGTTTTGCCTTCGTCATTCCATACCAATCTAACACGAAACAATGAAATTCAATCATAGATTGATTATCTTAATTGATAAGTACCTATCAGGCAATAAAAAAGAGCCAAGGTCACGGAAGATAGGAAACGAGTTTTCGGAAGAAACTCACTCAAAGAAAGGAAAGAGCATTGTAATAAATGCAAGAAGTAGCATCAGTATGGGTTGTCTATGGCACGTTTGATCAGTTGTCTAGGTTGATCAGTTGTCTAGGGCACGTTTGCTGGCATCTGCATGTAGAGAGAGCGGACTTTGGCTACATGCGCTTCCAGTTCCCACACTTGGAACGCTACTCGACACAGAGTCTTTTCGGATTGCGATCGCGCTGCAAGTTGGTGCGAACATCTGTGAGCCTCTCGTGTGCCGATGCGGCCAGAGGGTGGATTCAAGGAGGCTTCACGGTCTATCATGTCGCTACAGTGCTGAACGCCATCCAAGACATGCAGCCCTGAATGATGTTATTAGGAGAGCTTTGATTTCAGCTGGTATCCCTATAGTGCTTGAGCCTGTGGGGGTTGATAGGGGTGATGGTAAGCGGCATGATGGTATCTCAGTCTTCCCCTTTACAGATTGGACGTGTCTTTGTTGGGATGCAACATGTGTAGACACTTACGTGGCGTCTCACTTGATAGATTCGGCTTTGTCACCTGGTAGCGCAGCCAAGGAGGCAGAGGGGAGGAAGCGACGCAAATATGATGGCTCTTGGCATTCGATATCGGTTCGAACCCATAGCGATGGAAATGGCAGGTAGCTATGGTGAAACGACAGGCGCACTCCTCGCTGAAATCGGTTGTTGCATTATCGACGTCACTGATGATGTGAGAAAGAACTTTTGGTTAGAGCAAAGGGTTGGTTTGGCAGTTCAGAGGGGCAATGCTTTTAGTAACCTGACGTCGGTCAAGGAGAAGTATGATGACCGCAGTGTGCATGACCTGCTATAGACACCTCACAGTCGGTTGGAGGCCACTACCATTGCCGATGGTCGAGGCAATGGTCTTAGAGCAGAGAACCATATCTTTCATTTTTTTAATGTTCATTGTCTAAATAAAGATAATTATTTTTTTTTTCAATTATTTAAAGAAGATCTGCTTCTTTTTGCAGGGAATGGAGGGGGGGGGGGGGGCTTTAAAAAAGTAAGAAAAATGATCAACAATGAAATTCCGATTCAACAATTTCAACAGGACTGGATAATAGATTAAGGATTGCAAAGCACCTAAGCAGGAGTTCAACGGGAATATAAAGAACAAATCACTCAGAACTGTTAACTTACTCAGCACCAGCGTGAGTAGGGGAGAAAAGAAATCATGATTTGGATTTGTATATTTGTAATGACCTTGATACTTTGATAGTCAATTTTATCCGTCAACTAGATTACGTGCACTCATTAGAGCGCATACCTTCGCCGCCGCTTATCCGTTTGCCATCAAAATCTGATAAACTGGTGAATGGAATGTGACCAATCGTCCCACCAAGTTTCAAGCAATATGGTTCAATACTTTTTGAGTTATTGAGTTATAAATGACCTTGACCTTTGACTGCATCGCTCCTAAAATTCTACCAGGTGGTTCCTGAACTTTGTTCAATCATCCCAGTAATTTTGAGATAATTTGGTTGAATACTTTTTGAGTTATAAATGGACTTGACCTTGACTTTTGACCCGATCACTCTAAAATATAACAAAATGGTTCCTGTATATTGACCAATCGTCCCACTAAGTTTCATGCAATATATGGTTCAATTCTTTTTAATTATAAATGACCATGACCTTGACCTTTGACTGGGTCACTCCCCAAATTCTATAGCAGGTCACTGGACATTGACCAATCGTATAACCAAATTTCAGGCAATTTGGTTGAACACTTTTTGAGCTATGCGAGTAACAAGATAATAAATAAATGCCGTCAATAATATAACCTTCCCGCATTCTGCGAAGGTAATAAGGTATTTTTAGTTTATTGTTAAATTAGTGCTGGTGTTCAAATTTTTTTACCTCCGATTCTTTTTATTCAGATCAGTTATTCTTACATCGGTAAGAATTTGTGTAATCATTTTTAATTCCTTTTTTAATAAGTTAGATAGCCATTGCCATTAATCCTGTGATTTTATGAATTATTTAAGTTTTTATTACTTGTGCAAAATATGTTTTTTATTATTGTGAATTATTTTCACATGAAAAAAGAAAAGTATAATTATATATCATTTATTAATTCCTTTTAATTCAAATGATAAATTTACAACCAATATTTATGTGCAAAATATGTGCAATTGTACGTACCTCAATAAAATCTACCACCTCATTTTAATTACGCAGTATCCCCTGCAATTTAAAAAAACGAAAAGAAAATGGTAACGGCACTGTGATTCCATATTTTGGCACTGGAAAACACAACAAGTGCCCACCCCGTTCTAAAGTGACTAAATAACAATGGCTGGTAAAAATCATTTAATTACAAGGAACTTAAAGGAGTGACATCAATTTGTGATAAAATAATTTCAGGTAAACCAATATGAAAACCATAAATTTAAAAACTCATTAATTAGAAAACAATAAAATGCAGTAAAAGAAATTTTGATAAAATAATTACGAATCTAATAATTCAAAACCTTCTAAAATTTAGTAAAATAATTTGAAATAAAATAATTATAACTAAATATTAAGCAATAAAAAAACTAGAAAACACATTTATTAAAAAAAATGCCTTAAAATATTTACAAAACACATAAAATGGAGTAATATAAATTCAAAAAAATTAATTAGGGAAAAATATTTTTCAACAATTAGTACTAAAGCATTTATAATAAAAAATTGGTGATAAAATAACTACGAATAAAGTAATTAGAAAACGTACAATTTCTAAAAAATTAATTTCCAATAAATTGATTAGAGTATAGTTAGAGAAAAATAATCAGTTAGAGCAAAATATTTAGCGCAAGTATAAATGGGTCAAAATAATTAGCGCCAGTGTAATTAGAGCAAAATAATTAGCGCAAGTAAAAATACGCTCCACCCACCTGTCTCGATAACGACCGCCCACAGTGACGTTAAAAGTTAACTTAGGTATGTAATTTAATTTATGAATGTACATTCATTCTACATATCTACTACACTAGGTACCAAGGTAGTTAATGTTGATTATCGAAGCCAATTGTTCAACTTTAATGAAAAAATACATTATCCTATCCAGTAATCATTGATGGTTACAAATTAGGTAACCAGGTAGTTAAACTAACTAGTGAGCTACTAGAGAAGTTAATGATCACAACTAATGTAGCAACTAGTAAGGAACTACCAAAATGTGACACTAAGGAGCTTCACTCAGCAATTTCGGTTAACTGCACTAGAGTGATAATACTAACTACAAAAGGTTTTATATTCTAAACTTCAGAGGCTTGCCAATAAAACAAAAAGATAGCTTTAAAGCTTAAACAACTTATTGAATTTATAGGTAAAATATGAAAAAATAATTAAAAATTCATTAATCTAGTTTATAAAATCAAATAAGCAATTTAATGATAATAATTTATAAAACTTCTTATCGTTGATTGGTTCCATTTATTGATGACGTTAATAAGCAAGAAAGATTCATGACGTCGAAGGAAACCAGCGTTGTCATTGAATCTAAAAGGGATGGGCGGAGCGCTAAATATACTTGCGCTATTTACACTTGCGCTAAATATTTTACCGAAAATTGTGTGGTTTGAATTAGTTGTTCTCTAATTAAATTATTGGTAATTCATCGATTTTGAAATCAATTAAAATGAAATGTATTCATTTTAAGCAATTTAAACGTAATGAATTATCGGCAACATTTTATAAGCGATAGAGAAATTTATTAACTCAAACTATAAGAGATGCTAAACCACAGTATCAAAGTGACTTTTTTCTTCGTTGTAGGAATGACATTAAGGGTTACGTGAAGCTTATAAATAACTTGATTCTCAATAAGAAATGACCAAGTTCTATTTCAGCTATGAATGTGGGTGAATCTGAGACTACTGACCCAAAGGTTATTGCGCAAGGTTTCAATGATCAGTAGTGTAGCTAGTTTTCTTGACTCAACTATACCCCTCCTTTATCTGATTCTATTAGTAATATTAACGTAAATTTAGCTAGTTCACTATTTTTGACTCCTGTTACACCTTCTGAGATCATAGACATAGTTAATTCACTAAAGAATTCATCTTATGGTCTTTATTGTATCCTTTCTAAGATTTTTAAATCTGTAACTGACATATTATGTCAACCTTTGTCTTTTATAATTAATCAATCTTTTTCTTCTGGTGTGTTTCCTGACATTTTAAAGAAGGCAATTGTAGTTCCAATTCATAAGTCTGGCTCTGAATCAAAGTTAGCTAACTATAGACCGATTTCAGCTTTGCCACTATTGAGTGAGATATTTGAGAGGTCTGTTTATAATAGACCAAGTAACTTTTTAAATAAGCATGATGTTCTATGTAATACTCAATTTGGATTCAGGGGTGGTTGAAGCACTGTAGATGCTATCATTCCATTTGTAAAAAATGTTTATGAAAATTAGAACAAAAATATCATGTAATTGGAGTGTCAGTTAATTTGAGTAAAGCTTTCGATACTGTCAACCACCATATACTACTGAAAAATTGTCCAAATATGGTATCAGAGGATTACCCCTTACATGGTTTAAGAGCTATCTTAGTAATAGAACACAGTGCGTAAGAATTGATGGTGTACTATCTGATGAGGCTATTATTAATATTGGTGTCTCTCAAAGTATTATTCTTGGACCTGTCCTCTTATTACTTTACATAAATGATATGCCTCATACAAGCTCAGCCCTTTTTACCTTACTTGCCGATGATACCTCCATAACGTGAATAGAATCCAATTATGTTAAACTTGTGGAGAAAACTAATTTGCTACTTTCCAAGTTGCACGACTGGACAATTAACATTCGTTTATCATTTAACACTAATAAGAGAAAAGCTATACTTTTCTCTAAGCTTATTCCTGATGTAACATCTCCTTCATTGTTAAATGTTAATACTTCTTCTGTATTTTTTGTCAACTCTGTCCAATTTTCGGACGTGGAAGTGGATTCATCGAAAATTACATATGTTCAAAACTTGCAAAAATAACAGGTTTACTTTATAGAATTGCTAAAACTGTACCAGATTTTGAATTGATTAACACGTACCATAGTTTAATTTATCCGTATCTAATATATTGTGTCCTCTTCTGGGGATATACTGTAAATAAACATTTGCATTCGTTGATCATGTTACAAAAGAAAATTATTAGAATTATAACCTTGTCCGACTACATGGCCCATACGGCATACATCTCTTTTTTCAAACTAATATTCTACCATTTGATGATATCTACGTATGAATATGTTTTAGGGACTAATATGTTTAAACAGCATCTGACTGGTTCAATAAGTTATCCACTTCACAATTATAATACTAGAAATATTTTTAATGCAACTCCTACCTTTCAATGACTCACTATCTGCCAGAGATCGTCGTTGCATAATGGACCAAGGCTCTGGAACTCCTTACCCTTGTCCAACACTATTAATACCTTCAAATGAAGCTATAAACTTCATTTGATTAATTCTTATCGATAACTGATCTATTACCCCTGAATTGAAAGCTGTTTTTTCACTAATTATTAGGCGTTACTTATGCTTTTTTTTTTCTTTTATTTAATCTTGCCTAACAAGTAATTCCTTCATATAGGCTTGATTTTATATTCATCTTGTACCATGCTTATTTCTGTTATGTGTATTCAGATGTTATAGATGTTATATTATTTCAATAAAGATTATCATTATCACAATAAAATTTGCTTCATATTCATGATCAATAGGTACACACAGTGCCACCCATTCGTTTCGCAAATAACGCCACACCCACAATCAATCTCCCCCTCAGATATGCAAGGATCTCAAGAAAGCACACGTCTCACGAAAACATAATACACCCCACCCTACAAAAATATGACGGGTGCTCGTAAAGCGCATACCTTCGACGCAGCTTATAAATAACCTTGGCTCTCAAATAATCCTTATTACTCTTTTTGAGTAATAAATGACCTTGACCTTTGACCTTATCGCTCTCAAAATCTGATAAACTGGTTTCTGAATAATGAACGACCGTTATCCTAAACATTTAATAAGCTAAAGTATAAATGAGGTTAGGAAATAAAACGCCATTCAGTTCATGTTGAATTCTTTTAAGGAAATATCTGATTATTATTGATAAAAAGTAGATTATATCAGAATAATTATTGTCGAAAAAACATGCCGGTAGTATGTGTTGCTAATTAATTAAGGGTACTCTCCAGGCTCCAGTGAAAATAGTTTTATTACATAGTATTTTAAAACTAAGTTCTAGAACAATATTTCTAAAAACTTGAGTAAATTACACCATCATTGTAAAATAAATATATCATAGGGTAATGAAACGGAGCACGAAAAAGTACCAGGGGTAAAACTGCCATGCAAAAAAATTGACTATTACTTTTCCAAACATTTATTTCTAAACACTTTCAATTTGTTTCTATTTATGACAAAACATCATATATAAGTATACAAGGGGGCGTGGAGCTCACCAGACCCTCTGCTAGGTCAACGAACAATCACGAATTGGGTGCAGTACGTCAAACTACATTTATATTAATTACAGAATTGAAAAATAAAATTTGAATTTCATTTTTGAAACATTGTTATATATGTGTATCGGTAATCACCGTGCTACGTCATTTAACAACCATGAAGTGTGCAGTACAACAAACCTATAGCGGATACATTAAACTTCATTACTGGTTTACTTTATTAAATACAAAATTTATATTAATTCTGTTTAAGAAAGTACCTACCGTCTTGATTCAAACACATGTTATTTAAGTAAATTCGTAAATCAGAGTTTGTAGTCAAGATATGACGATTCATTGCTCGAATAAGGTTACGATTAATACTGAGGTTAAAATACACGAATGAAATAATTAACTTGTATTTTCTCGATGACAATATCTGCATGGCAGTTTTACGATTTGGGAATTTTCCGTCCGTCAGTTTTCTGCCTTTCCATTTTACGGACACTAACAAAGTAATCGTATTTTTTCTATTACTTGATTACGTTAACTAATTTCCGGCAATTTTTTGTTGCGAGTCATTATTTTACTGAAGTATTGCCCCAATTAGCATTATTCCAAGAAACTTGCTAGGATAATGAAATTTATTTAAGTGGTTGAAGTATGAAGAAACTAACCAAAGTTTAAAAAAAGCTGGTCCAGAATATTTAATGTGAAAATTGCGTAAGATTAGGTTCATCAATAATTGAATTATTTACTTTTCAAATTTTATAATACTCAGATTTCAGTCAGACGAAACGCTAATCAGACGCTGAAGAAACAGATTTTCAAGTTAAGATTTTGTTAACACTGTTGCATGTCAAATCTTTGTTAACGTTGTGAAAGAGCAACCAAAGTGAGTTAGGTTTTATGTATTGGGCTTCTCCTATCTTCTACATTTACCAAAATATTTAATATAAGATAGAGTGTAACTATACAAAACTGACATTCAAAATGAATGGCGTATGCTCCTCCTTTTGAATTAATAATTACAACTCTGAAGAAAGGGGGTATTGAAGTGAATTGACTTTTTAAAAGCTTATAAGGAAATTAATATAGGGTAGATAGTCACTGTGATGATGTACTATCAGAGAAAAGAGTCACTGTTATGATGTACTATCAGAGAAGAGAGTCACTGTGATGATGTACTATCAGAGAAAAGAGTCACTGTGATGATGTACTATCAGAGAAAAGAGTCACTGTGATGATGTACTATCAGAGAAAAGAGTCACTGTGATGATGTACTATCAGAGAAAAGAGTCACTGTGATGATGTACTATCAGAGAAAAGAGTCACTGTGATGATGTACTATTAGAGAAAAGGGTCACTGTCATGATGTACTATCAGAAAAAAGAGTCACTGTGATGATGTACTGTCAGAGAAAAGAGTCACTATGATGATGTCTATCAGAGAAAAGAGTCTCTGTGATGATGTACTATCAGAGAAAAGAGTCACTGTGATGATGTACTATCAGAGAAAAGAGTTACTGTGATGATGTACTATCAGAGGAAAGAGTCACTGTGATGATGTACTATCAGAGAAAAGAGTCACTGTGATGATGTACTATCAGAGGAAAGAGTCACTGTGATGATGTACTATCAGAGAAAAGAGTCACTGTGATGATGTACTATCATAGGAAAGAGTCACTGTGATGATGTACTATCAGAGAAAAGAGTCACTGTGATGATTTTCTATCAGAGAAAAGAGTTACTGTGATGATGTACTATCAGAAAAAAGAGTCACTGTGATGATGTACTATCAGAGAAAAGAGTCACTGTGATGGTGTACTATCAGAGAAAAGAGTCACAGTGATGGTGTACTATCAGAGAAAAGAGTCACTGTGATGATGTACTATCAGAGAAAAGAGTTACTGTGATGATGTACTGTCAGAGAAAAGAGTCACTATGATGATGTACAATCAGAGAAAAGAATCATTGTGATGATGTACTATCAGAGAAAAGAGTCACTGTGTTGATGTACTATCAGAGAAAAGAGTCACTATATAGCTGTGATGGTGACCGGAAAGAAGCCCACATGAAAAATGCCCACATGAAAAAATTTTACTAGGAAAAATGCCTACTAGGAAAAATGCCCACTGGAAAAAATGCCCACTCTATCCTAAAGCTGTTTGAGGTGAATGGAAGAAAAGGGGGGTAGCGTCCCTTGGGTTTCGAACTGTTGTAATTTGGTTTATGTATTATCTTTTTACATATTTACCATATTTATATTTTTTTAACGCTACTTGCAGTTTTAGAGAATAGTGCTAGGTTTGCACTCTTCAACTACGAGGTCTTAGATTTTTGTGTTAGGTAGGTTTGTAAGCTTCATTTACTATCACTTCTTCATTTTCCTTTTCCATCCGTCAGTGTAACCACTGGTGTTTGTGCCCCTTTTCGTCGGATTCCTTGGTAAGTGACTGCATCCATGTCACCGACGGTGGTAGGTAACTTTGTTCTCGGAGCTACTTTCCTTTCAGACAGTTTTTTTCCAGTCCATCTTTTTAAATTTTATTTTTAACGTTGGCGATATAGTTGAAATGGCTGAAAGCTAACGTAAAATCCTATACTCTAAAATAAATTATAAACAACTGTATTTTAGAATATTAGCCGTTAACTTATACTCTTATTTGAAACACCTTTATGTTTTCCGCAATATAAATATTCGGTAGTTGTGGGCTGTTTTCCTGTGGGATTTTATACCTGTAGGCTTTTTTCCTTGTTGGCATTTTTCCCTGTGAGCATATTTCAAAGAAGGCATTTTTCATGTGAACTTTTTTCTTGTAGACTTTTTTCCTGTGGGCTTCTTTCCGGGAACCAGTTGTGATGACGTACAAGGTGATCCATTAATATATGACCCTTTTAATTTGCTAATAAAATGAAGGCTAAGAGAGTGTTGAAACAAGTTTTATTTAAAATAATACACTTGGCTGTTTTGCTTACATTGGGTTTTAAAATGATACACATTAAATGATAGCCACAATTTTCTCCCCAAGAAAAGTGTTATTGTAACGGTTTCATGCAAAACCTTCGTGAAGATTTCAAAAACAAAAGTCGAATTAATTCGAAACATAAATTGAATGCATAGGTTTTTTTTCAATAATCCTAAGATTTTCGGTATTTCAAACTTTAAAATTCTGACTTTTAACATTCCCTGATAAATAATGTGTTTGGTCTGAAATAAATGCATTCAAAATAAATAATTCATTTTCAATTAGGCGTGCTTCCCTAACTATTATAATATAACTCATCATTCAAATCATAACAAACAATTGAGGTATGGATAGATAAACTTTCAGTATTTATATTCCTTAAAATTACATAATATATTTGAAGTTAAAATATCATTAATAATTCGTGGAATTACGGTCACGAATCCCACCACGAATTGCGATATTCTATGAAATGGTATTTTGAACAGATGAACACACTTTACAAAATTTCTTTAAAGAGGGGAACAGAATTCAAAATAATCTGTTCATAATTAATTGGTTATAATAAAAATAACTCAAATCACTAAGTCAAGTTATTTAAATTGGTATATAGTCTATATGTATTCACTTTTCAGTTAATTATACCAAATATGGAATTCCTGTAAAGATAATCATACTATAATATAATACATTCAAAGAGGAAATACGAATATTTATGTCGCCATATTAATACAATTAAAATATTCCATCCAGATTCTCCATATGAGAATGATTTTATTTTTTTGTTCATGAAACTAATTTAAAATCATTAATGTTTAGCTCAATTCACAATATTCCAGAATGTTTAAAGTTAAATATAACCAAGTGCATTACTCTTTGTGACCAAACTGAACTATACTTTACCTAAAGTGTTCAATAAATTTCTAAAATACAAATTTGTAGGGCATTGTTAGCTTGCTCTGTGAATGCCACAAATTTGCCAAAAACTGGCGATGTACCTTCAAACACTACATCTTGATCATATATGACTGTAGGGTTATGTAAGACAGCTAGCAAGGTGTAAGCACTGAAATCACCTGTAGAAGAAACGTTACCAACCATCACAGCTTTCTGTAGGAACTTCGAATTCAAAATGCCAGAAGGTTGAGCCCTGACTCTCACACCAGTTATCTTCTTAACTTCAGGGAACTCCACTATCACGTAGGGATTAGGTCCAAATTTAGCATTAAAGCATTCTTCAATAACGCCATTATACATTTGGTCCTTTATGTTGTCCAGAATCTTTACAGTATCATAGTTTTCTGTTGCTGTTACAGTAGCAGGAAATCCCGGGAATAACAACCTATCTGTTTTTCGAGTGTAGCAAAGAACAGTGTCTCCAACTATTGTCTCGGTGAAGGTTGGTTGAACGTCAATCCTACTCAGTTTGTAGGTTCCAGTCGATGTTCTACAGATCAATCTACACCAAATTTTACTGTCACAGGCTGATAGGGCTGATGTCAAAGCACCTGTTTGAATCTCTTCTTCGAAAGTTGCGTCCGTGAACCGACTCGTTGACATCGTAATCTTTCGAACCATCATAGAAAAGGGTTCGCAATGTCTTACCCAGAAAAAGGCAATCAGCATTATAAGAGCTGGAGATAACTGCATCTGAACAGAAGGAGAAAGACTGTTATATTGAGATTAATTCACATAAAATATTAATACATTTCATTTGGGAGTCACAATTTCAAATTACCTTCGTAGTTTTCATTGATTCCAGTGAAATATGTATTTATATCCACCGCTCGAACAGCACTGGAATTAGCGTCTGGTTGAGATTTTGTTTTAATGAAGTTAAATATCAAATTACTGAATTGAGAAATTTGTTAGGATTTTCACCATCATAACTTTTATGTTTTGATTACAAAATCAAATGGAAGAAAACATTTTACTTTTTGAACATCACTCTCCATAGGAAACATGGAGTAAAAGTGATGTTTGGTGCCATCTTGATAAGTAGGAAAAATTTAAGAAAATGTACTTACATATTTGTTTTGCCAAATGTCCATAATTACTTAATTATATACATTTGAATTAATTCTTATATAATGATGATATCGAAAGAGCCCAACACGATTTTTTGGAGAAGGTAAAAAGGAGTTGAGCAATTATTTGATTTATATTGCATAAAAAATTCAATTGAACAAATATGATATTATTAGAGCCCGGATTTCTATGCTCTAACAAAATAACAGCATAGAATGTTTTAAAAGCATAGATGATATATGCTTTATAGGCATTAACCTATTTTGCAAACAAAGCATATAAAATTCTATTTAAGGATATTTTTGTCTATGCTACATCATGCAAAACTCTATTTAAGAGATATTAAAGTTTACGCTAAAGTCTTAACAAATCTTAATAATGACTAAAGTTAAGCAGTCTGATACGAAATTTAGTTGATGAATGAATTTGGGTGTTGTGCAATGAAGACTGTGTTTTGAAATGCAAGCCATGCAATGTGAAGTTAAGTAGCTACAAGAAATCATATGTTGTATCACAGTTTAAAACAGCTAAACATAGGTGTAAGAGTGTAAATTTTGTAGATTTTAATGAGGATGATGCCAACATGATACCAACCGTATTGTAGCAAATAATCCTGGATTGCAACATATAGAATAAATACGAAGCATTATCGCTGGAGCGAAAAAAGTGCAAATTGAAAGGAATATGATGCAAAATGTATTGTATTTCAAGTACACTCCGTTGACATCAGTTGAATTAGAATGAAACTTTTCAAAACTTAAAATGTTACTGAGCGATCACCGAATGTCTCCAAAAACAGAAAATGTCAAAAAAAGTCTCGTAATTGTTAAATTATTTATGTTCTAATTATAGCTACTATTATTTTTATCAAGTTAGATAAATAAGTAATTAAATCTCACATTTCCCATTTATCGTTATATAGAGACTTATTTATCCTGTTCTGATATTTTGTTAGATATTAATGAAACTTTAGCTATCTCTTATAGGTAGTAGAACTAAGAATCTGAGAAATTATCGTTAATGGTTATTTGTTGCTATATTATTTAATTGTCATATTTTAATAATAATATGACGCACAAAATATGTTTTTTTTTTCAATTCCATTTTGAATAGTTACAAAAAATGTACTTTGATAATTTTCCATTTGAAAACAGGAAACATCATTCAACCTCATAAATACAACTTCAAAATTAAAGAAAAGTATACGTAATTAAGTCTACCATTTGACTCATACGGCACGTTTTTAATGTTTTTGAATAAAGAAAACTTTATTTGAGGTATACCTACTCAATATATAACGGCATATTCAGCATAGAATTTAGGCTATAAAGCATATTTTTAAAAGCATATCTTGCATAGTTTTTAGTGCTATTCCGCCTATATTGAAAGGGCATAGAAATTCGGGCTCTAGATATTATATATAAATTATATGAATATTGAATATTAGTTCGGTCTTGTAGTTAGATTTGTATTAAATAACAATGCAATGTTGGGTTGAAACCCAAAAGGTCAAAGATATGTGAGGATTTAAATTTAGATATTTACACTTTAAGAAAACAATCAAGAAAGTTTATAGAACACACAGCAATAAATATACATCTCTGTTGCCAGTTATAATTACCACCTCAGAATTAGAACAGGAATGTGCTATATAGTATAGTATATATGTAGCTACTAAGAATTAATTAAAGAATTAGTAGAAACTTGAAAATCCTTGACGTTGAATAAAAGGGATAGGAAGAAGCAGTCTGAAAGGAAAGTGGCTCTACAAACAAAGTTAACCACCACCAGTTTGAGACAAATTTAATGGTTGCAGGAAAGCTACTCCTTCAATACAGTCACTTTCCTAGAATAATTTGTCACTAAAAGGAACACGAGCGCTATCCTTTCAAATAACATGTGAGGTAAATAAAAATATAATGGAAATGAAAGAGAGAATTCATAACTCAAATTTCACCAATGCAGATATAGATGAATGTAACGCCCTTCTCTTCCATTCACAGACAACTTCAGAATAGAGTCCTTAGTAGCAACACATCAATACGACGGAACATGCGGATCAGAAGCAAGTTGCAACAGCAATGAAATTTACAAATAACAGATTGTTCATAAAGAAATTGCATTATTTATTCCACATTTCTCTTTCAGCAGTACTACGAATCACAACTGAGAACTATAGAAACACTAGAACCAATGATCAATGAGCAAAAAAGTTAGAAGTTAATATAACCTTTCAGCCTTGGTTACCACACACTTTACAAATGAAAATGTGGCAGTCGCCAATTATATAAAGTGCACAAACGTATTTTTATCACATTTAACCATTTGTAGCTCAGCAAACCAATTATTATACACAATTGTAGTGAGTCAATATGATAACTAGAGCGTTAAAAAGTTAAAAATTCATGGAATACTTCTTTCAGCAGAAATGAAATCGTTATCAATAATAATAATATCAATAAAGATTCACTGTGATGATGTACTATCAGAGAAAAGAGTCACAGTGATGATGTACTATCAGAGAAAAGAGTCACTGTGATGGTTTACTATCAGAGAAAAGAGTCACTGTGATGATGTACAATCAGAGAAAAGAGTCACTGTGATGGTGTACTATCAGAGAAAAGAGTCACTGTGATGATGTACTATCAGAGAAAAGAGTCACTGTGATGATGTACTATCAGAGAAAAGAGTCACTGTGATGGTGTACTATCTGAGAAATGAGTCACTGTGATGATGTACTATCAGAGAAAATAGTCACTGTGACTTAATATTTTAAAATCTTACTAATTCTTACAATCCCAGTCAAATTCTAGAATATCTGCATGCATTATTATTAGTTATTTACTTTTCGGAAATATGAAATTAGTAAACTGACGCTTTTTTTTTTGGCTGCACATGACAGACACACTTTTCATTTCCTGTACAAGACAGATTCACTTTTCTTTTCCTGCTCATGACATAATAGATACACTTTTATTTTCCTGTGCGCACCTGATATATACATTTGAGTTTATAATAAAATCACCTAATAATTTATGGTTTACTCCCGATCTAAATTGATGGTTGTACGCATTTAATGGCCGGTGTACTATGCCTAAGTGAGATCCGTGCTTACATGAGATGTTGGCATATGAGAGGCGGAGAGTTGATTGTGGGCGTGGCGTTATTGCTTCAGTATCAAGTGTGCCACGATAGTGAGAGAAGTGAGTATCTCTGTGCTCCAGTTGATCATGTATGTTAGGCAGAGTTGATTGTGGTTATTTTATCCTCTATAATGAACTTCAACTAGTTCACTATAGAGAGTTTACTCTAGTATAGAGGATATAACAGATGAATAGAAAACTGGCCTATTCATGATAGACTATAGAATATGTTTTATTTCTTTTTGAAATAAATTCATTATGCAACATATCTTATTTCTCAGAACTCTAAAAATCGGGATGATTCACTACACATGTCTTCATTATAGAGGAGCCGTAATTGTACTACTAAACTCCTTTATCATGAAATATAATTTATTTATTATGTAGAGATTCATAGAAAACTTTTGATGGGGCATACTTAACTAAATATGTCTAGTAAATTATTATTTAATAATTTCATAAGAAATATTCACACTCAACCGTCACTCTCCGACATTTCTATTAGATTCAATAGAAGAATAAAAAATGGATGCGAACTTCATCACGTACTATCGTAAATTTAATGGTAATTAGGTATCATACATACATAATCAAGAGATACTCAGCTCTCTCACTATCGTGGCACACTTGATACTGAAGCAATAACGCCACGCCCACAATCAACTCTCCGCCTCTCATATGCCAACATCTCAAGAAAGCAGGGATTTCACTTAAGCATAATCAGAGCTGGGCGCGCGAACCTTTTTTTAGGTTCCGAATCCGAACCCGAATCTTCGTCGATTTTGGGTTCCGAACCTCCGTATAGCGAACCCAATTTGGAAAAGTTTGGTCCGAACATTTGTTCCGAACCAAACATTTAGTCCGAACATTTGTAAGCTAACCTCTGATTTTTAGGCTATTAGGGCAACCTATATAAAAAAACAGTTTTTTCAACAAGATACTAACTATTTGTCAGAAACAAGTTACAACGAGAAGGTTTCACTCTATGTTAAAAAAACACATGTCTTATTTATAAACCTACGTTACTGTATTTTTACAAGTTGTTAGTTTTTGTACTAAACTAATGTGTACCAAATTTCAAGTAAAAATATTGAATATATAAGGAGAAATAAATACATGGGTATATAAGAGATTGGCAACTGGGTGATCTGAACTGTTATTGGATAGAGTGTGAACCAATCATAGCTCGCGCATTTGTCTCTACTACATAAAACGTGGACACATTCTTGCGTATTGGGTAACCAATCTGTATTTCTACGTTGCCAAACGTTACTAATGTACAATTAATTCCATAATTTACTCTGATTTACGTCGATACGTAAATATTTCACTTTTGAATTAAAAAATATACTTGGTATTTATGTAGGAATAAAGTCAAGAAAGGCCAGTAAATTTAAAAAATGACATGAAATATATAAAGTAATTTAAAAAAGATATGACTATAAAACATACGTCAAATTCATTAGGGTTAATATAATAAATTTATAATAATAATTATACTGTGACTTCATATGACTACATTATAGAGGATTTGCACTGGTAGAACTGCTATTTCATGAAATACAACAAATTTAGAGAATATACTAAATAGGAATAAGAGATTCATAGAAAACTTACGAATATTTGTGTAGACTAACCTAAATATGTTCACTATAGAGGTAAGTTCGCTATACCGGATTTTACTATTCAGCGTGATTCACTATACAGGAGTTCATTATAAGGGAGTTCCACTGTAATTACTATACTTATTAAGTTAGTATCATTGAGTATGACTGAATGAGCATTAAGTATATTTAAAGTTCCCCTCCAGTTTCCACTCCAATGCGCAGTTTAAGTTGTTATTCTGAATTTTCTTCTGACCTCCGTATTTCATGCAAAGAAAAATTAAGACCAACTCTGTCGTCATAACAATGCAAGACAATGTATCCATATTGAAGTATCCAATTATCTAATTAAATAATTTTTAAGTTTTTACTATTAGTTTTCAAATTTTCATTTATATTACAACATTTTTGATCAATCCGATCTAGAAAACTGATGATATAAAACGTTTTTGCATTTTGTTTGAATATGAAAGTACTATAGATACACTACGTTATACGGTATTCCAATACTCTATTTACTTAACCTTTTCTTTTATTCAATATATTAGAAAGGTCAAACAGTGAAGATTATTGTGAATATTTCTCTAAGTTATATTTTAACTTATATACATATAATATTATAATACATATATATGAATTATAATCAATTCAATTTTAAAGCGAATAGTCGAATACTTGATCTTAAATTATCTGTTCAGCCAACCTACTTACCCGTCAAAAGTTTGCTTATTTGAGTCATTTCAATATATTTTCTTTTAAAAACCTTCATTTGATATTTACTCATACATTATTACATTAGTAAAAGCAAAAGAAAAAATTATCATTCAAAATAAAAGTAACAAGCTAAGACAAGAAACAAATATTTATAAGATGTTATTGTACGAAGCTTGGTGTGCGCAATTATTCTCGCACATATTTGATCTCGCTAAGCCGAAATAAGAGTTACAGTTAACATTAAAATTAAAAACAACTCATAGACACAGAAAAGGGTCAATCGATTTCAAAATAAAAATATTTTAGTATGTAAGATTAAAGGGCATTAGAAAAATACAAAAATAAATAATTAAAACACAATTGGTACTCGTATAACATGTATAGCACATGGAAAATAGTTATTATAGCTAACGTTTGTGGCCACAGCGCAGAGTGGGTTCGGTAATGACACAATGTAGACTTTACCATTCATTCAAGCAACCTACTTCACGGTTGATCGAACATTTGCTTTATTGAATAGTAAAGCTGTAAACAGTAAAAGAGGTTGCTTTATTGAATAGTAAAGCTGTAAGCAGTAAAGGAGGTTACTTTATTGAATAGTAAAGCTGTAAGCAGTAAAGGAGGTTGCTTTATTGAATAGTAAAGCTGTAAGCAGTAAAGGAGGTTACTTTATTGAATAGTAAAGCTGTAAGCAGTAAAGGAGGTTGGTCTATTTAATAGTAAAGCTGTAAGCAGTAAAGGAGGTTGCTTTATTGAATAGAAGCTGTAAGCAGTAAAGGAGGTTGCTTTATTGAATAGTAAAGCTGTAAGCAGTAAAGGAGGTTACTTTATTGAATAGTAAAGCTGTAAGCAGTAAAGGAGGTTGGTCTATTTAATAGTAAAGCTGTAAGCAGTAAAGGAGGTTGCTTTATTGAATAGAAGCTGTAAGCAGTAAAGGAGGTTGCTTTATTGAATAGTAAAGCTGTAAGCAGTAAGGGAGGTTGCTTTATTGAATGGTAAGGCTGTAAGCAGTAAAGGAGGTTGCTTTATTGAATAGTGAAGCTGTAAGCAGTAAAGGAGGTTGCTTTATTGAATAGTAAAGCTGTAAGCTGTGAAGTAGGTTGCTTTATTGAATAGTAAAGCTGTAGGCTGTAAAGTAGGTTGCTTTATTGAATAGTAAATAGTAAAGTAACAATGTAGAGTTGCTCTATTGAATAGTAAATAGTAAAGTAACAATGCAGAGTTGCTCTATTGAATAGTAAATAGTAAAGTAACAATGCAGAGTTGCTTGATTATATCAAAATCTCACCTGTTGAAGATTAATTGCAAGGTGAATTTTTGTCCATGAACCATACATTTATTATTGTTAGGACCCTGTTATTTAAATTCCATATTTTAAATTATCTAAGCTCATTAATGAATACGACTAATTTAACTTGGCAAATAACTTATTAAAATAAATAAAAGTGATCGATATAAGTTCACAGTTTTCATGTGTTCCTATGGAATGATTTGGCTTTAAATCTCGATATTATTACATATCTATACCACACCTTGACTATTAAATACTAGTATTGTGAAATAATGTAAAAAATACTTACACTTTATAATACAAAATAAGGAATTTCATGAACAAAATGTCACAGACTCACTTATTTGTATACACAGCTCACATAATATATAGAGTTCAATATTAATTAAGTCGAATATTTCCAGAGAAAATTTAATTCAAATTTGTAGCATCAAAGCTTAACGTAGTCCAATACCGTCTGGGAACCTCTATTTGCCTCTAAAATAAAACACGGAAGATAAGAGTAGATCTTTCTCGATGATAATCAAGTCTCTTTTATATTTACAGAGCTATTAGCTTTACTAATTAAGTAAATTGAAGAAGAAGCTTAAGATATCGCAGATAAAAATAAGGATTATCTTAAGAATAATGAATAAAATTTAATTGAATTTATGAATCAATTTGAAATAGATAATCAAAAACAGTTGAATATAAAAGAGAATGATTAATCAATTTATACTAAAAAATGTTTTGGAGAGTAAATCTAATGTTCATCCCTTTAACCGTGGACTTTATTTAAAATACTGAGTGATGAAAAAGGATACCTTCAAATTATACATACTGTAGATATTGAAATATGATATTATAATGGGTTATTATTAACTATGTTGTATTTTCGTCAATCAAAAAGGAACTACTTTACCTGGTAAACTTCGTTTCTCTTTAAATTGAAATTAATTCTTATCACATTACAAATTTGATTAAACATTTTAAATTTACATTACATGTCCACTTTCAACTCTCTCCACTCAGACCATCTCTCCAAATCAATCGGAAGAGACTATTCTATCAGCCTTATAATGATGATTGATAGCCGAAAAAACTCTAGAAAATGAAGAACTAGATGGACTTTATTTAAATGCTTTAACTTATATAGAAATATTGGTAAAATGAATTGCGACTTGTTGTGTGGAAGAAAAAATTTGTTGAATGATATCTAGTTTAAATTTTTGTAATTTTTGTAATTCAATGTTGATTGAAATCAATCAAACAATACATATATCAAATATTGACTAATTCAATATTTCTATGTATAAAACAAATAGTTTTACAGTTTTTCTTACAATTCTTGCTATATTTATAAGTTAGATAGAAACCATATTATGAACTCTATTTGTATGAACTGGTAGTAAAAATGTAAAATTTTCTCATTTTGATTTTAATCATAAATAGAGCTAGTGCTTGAAAATTACCTAATTTGTTTTGTATGTTATGTCTATGTTTATATAATGAATTAGATTTTGAGTTGGATTTTAGCTAAGCAATAGATTTAATTATTATCTGTCAATTAAACAAGAGTTAACTGTATGATTGTTCAACCAGTTATTGTTATAATTGTTAATAAGCATTCCCCTAAATAACTATAAATTTGAACTATATAATAGAGAAATAAACAATTAAGAAACAGGTTATAGTCAGTACTCTGGTAACAAAATACTTAGGTCTTTACTACCTTTATACTTTACACAGGGTGGGTAAGAAAAGCGGAACCCATCTTTGATTTGATATATCTCTGAAACTACTTACGTTATGAATTTTCTAAAATTTTATTGTGTTTGTCTACTTTTTTTACATTACTTGTGAAAAATTCATAACTATTCATATATCAATGTTGATGTTGCAGTGATTATAGTAAACCGTGTTATAATTAGGCTTGAGCACAAACAAAAAAAATTACTAAAATTATATTTTTTTTAACAAAAATACCTAACACAACAATCCTTCAAAATATATCATTAACAAGCAATTATTAAATAAATATTTAGTCTTAATTCCTTCCTTAATTTTTACACATGTCTTCCATTTCTTGACATAATTCAATCCTTGTTCTCATTGCTGCCATAACTCTTTTAATTAATGCAAAACTTTCATTGAGTAAATTCACTTCACTTGTGATTCTCTCATTCAAGTCGTCAAGTTCACAGGCGGAGTTGAGTACTCTTACTCTTCAATGTCCATATAAGAGAAAATCACCTGGTGTCATGTCCAGTGATTTTGGGGGCCACTCATTTGCATGGTTTAGTGCAATAATGCGATTGTTGAACACATCAGTTAGCAAATGTCGCACAGCGATCGTTATGGCAGCAATGAGAACATGGATTGAATTAGATAATTCGGGAAGAAATGGAGGACATATGGAAGAAGTCGATTGATAGTAAGGGAGAAATAAATATTAAATATATATTTTATAATGGGTTGTTAATGATATGATATAAATATAAGGGATTATCATGTTTTTTCTGTAATTGAAAACAATCTTCCTAACTTTATGTTTGTGCGCAAGCATACTTATGACACAGTTTACTATAATCACTGTATCATCAATACTGATGTATGAATAGTTTTAAATTTTTCACTATTTGTGTGAAAAAAAGTTGACGAACACAATAGTGAATTTAGAAAAATCATAACGTAAGTAGTTTCTGAGATATATAAAATCAAATTTGGAATCCGCTTTTTTATTGGGTAGCTAGATATTTTTTCCCTAGATATCTTACAATGATATCTTACAATGATATCTTACAATGATATCTTACAATCTATGGTAAGTAGTTTTTTCCTCACTAAGTATCTTACAATTAATATATTGTAACCAGTTTTTTCCTAACTACACATCTTAAATATAGGATATCTAGTTCTTCTCTCCAAAGATATCTTAAATATAGGATATCTAGTTCTTTCCTCCCTAGAATATAGGGAGCTTCCAAGAAGCAAGAATTTGTCTCATTATCTTCGCAATATGCAGAAAGTAATGTTTTAGTCAGCATTTATATATTCACTCATTTATTATCTCTTCATTCGCTTTACTCAATCAAACTGCCTGAAATTTAGTGTGATGATAAGTTAATGTCCAGGAACCAATTGGTATGATTTTGGAAGGACCTGGTCAAAGGTCAAGGTCATTAATAACTCAATAACTCTAAAAGTATTCAGCCAAATTGCCTGCAATTTGTTGGGACGATTGGAGGTTATATCCTGGAACCAGTTTATAGATTTTGGGGAAAAATGGGTTTTAAGTGATGGCAAAGATATGTCTTCTATCAAGTGCCCGTTCTAGTTGAATATGAAAAAAGCTATAAATTGTATAAATTACGGTACTCAAAAATCTCTTAAAATGAATAATTATTAGTTTTAAAATATATCGTAACAAATTCATGAAGTTACAAACCTCCCAAAATAAGTGCAGACAACACTGTTCGTAAATGGAAGAACTCTGCTAGCACACACACGGCTCTATCGCCGCTAATCTTTTCTTATGATAATCGCTAAACTATAGCACCATCATCACCAGTAAAACTTGGCTGATGTGGGCCAACATTGTTTGTTCTATTATTTCTTTCTTTCTTTCTTTCTTTTGCAGCCTCGTCCAAAATCTTGAGAGATAACTAATGGAAGGAGAAGAAATAGAGGTAATAATCCCAGCCATTTGTGAGGCCTGCAGTGAGGAACGACCCTATAATTATGGAGAAAAAATATTCTACAAGATAATAATATGACAGAAGAAATATTATGACTGATTGTTTAAATTTGACAGTACGTCTATTTTATATTGAATTGATATTATAATTTGTTACATTGCTTATTTATTTAATTGAAGATAGTGTAATTTATTCACTTAATTTTCTATCGCATACTGACCTTATTCACCTTAACTTTTTACTGAAATTATATTCTTAGAAATAAATTATTACTCATCCATAAATAGTACTTAAAATACCTACTCAACATTGCTCTTATTTGTGACATTTTCTATCTCTTCCTCTTTTTCGGAATTTCTTTGCTATATAAAGAAAAAAAAAAAAGAAATTCTTGATTGACATTCCTTGCTCTGTAGGTAATTTATTGTTATTAAGTGAATAACAAGTGGGAATATAAAAAACAAGTG